>JAWMAR010002175.1:81680-131047 GCA_036785375.1 Leucoraja ocellata | reverse complement strand
GCAGAAACAGGCTTTGCCCCGAAGCTAGGCCCCATTCATCCCAAACTCCAGCAACAGGCTTCAGGCTTGACTAGGCCTCACTCACCCCCCAAACTTCAGGTCCAGGCTTTTCTCTGAAATTAGGCCACCTTTCCTGCACGAACTCCAGAAACAGGCTTCAGGCCCAATTAGGCCGCCCTCTCTCCCAAATCGCTGCACCAGGCTTCAAGCCTGACTAGGCCTCATTTATCCCCAAACTCCAGCTCAGACTTCAGGCACAATTAGGCCACACGCTCTCCAAACTCCAGCTCCAGGCTTCAAGCCAGACTAGGCCATTCTCATTCTCCAAACTAGACACAGGCTTCACCCCGAAACTAGGCCGCACGCTCCTCGAACTCCAGAAACAGGCTTTAGGCGTGACTTGGCCCCACTCCACTACAAAATCTATCTATCTTTGATAATATATATATATATCTTTCTCACTCCCCACTCCCTGTCTCTCTCTCCCCCTCCCTCTCTCCTTTTTCTCTTGGTTGCCAGAATCTCTTCTGTCTTCCTTTTTCAACTGCCAAGTAGTGGTCACTTAACCTGTATTTAGTGAGGGTCTGTCTCTCTCTCTCTCTCCCTGTCTCTCTCCAGCATTCTTGTCCACCTGTGATTTTTCCAGCATCTGCAGATCCTTCTTCAAGGATACAATCTCTTTATTCAAAATACATACAGAGACCATCAAGATGAATTTCACAACATAGAGTGTGTGTGTGTCTCTCTCTCTCCCTCTCTCTCCTTTTTCAACTGCCAAGGAGTGGTCACTAAACCCGCATTTGGTGAGGGTCTGTCTCTCGTTCCCTCTCTCTCCCTCTCTCCCCCCTCTCTCTCTCTCTCTCTCCCCCCTCTCTCTTCCTATCTCCCTCTCTCCTCTTGAACTTTCTCTCTCTCTCTCTCTCTCCACAAAGACTCAATCAGAGACAGACACATTTGTGAACATTATTTATTGTGTAAATCTAGCGAGTCCAATCTTCAGTCAAGCGTGTCAAACCTCCAGGAGTTGGCGTCTGTGAGTGTGTGAGTCTGAGTTTTTATCGATGTCGACTTGTTATCGCTGGAGCAGGAACACGGACAAACATGAGAGGGGAGGAGCGGAGAGGAGAGGAGAGGACAGGAGGAGCAGGGGAGGAGAGATTACCCTCTTTTCCTCTACTCCCCTCTCTCTCTCCCTCCCTCTCTCTCTCTCTCTCTTTCAGGGGAGAGAGAGGGAGGGAGTGGGACTAGTGTAGATGGGGCATGTTGGTCGAGGTGGGACTAGTGTAGATGGGGCATGTTGGTCGGGGTGGGACTAGTGTAGATGGGGCATGTTGGTCGGGGTGGGACTAGTGTAGATGGGGCATGTTGGTCGGGGTGGGACTAGTGTAGACGGGGCATGTTGGTCGGGGTGGGACTAGTGTAGATGGGGCATGTTGGTCGGCGTGGGACTAGTGTAGACGGGGCATGTTGGTCGGGGTGGGACTAGTGTGGATGGGGCATGTTGGTCGGGGTGGACTAGTGTAGATGTTGCTGCTGCTGCTGTTGTTGCTGCTGCTGTTGCTGTTGTTGCTGCTGTTGCTGCTGTTGCTGCTGCTGGTTGCTGCTGTTGCTGCTGTTGCTGCTGTTGCTGCTGTGCGCTTGCTGCTGCTGTTGCTGCTGCTGCTGCTGCTGCTGCTGCTGTTGCTGCTGCTGCTGCTGTTGCTGCTGTTGCTGCTGTTGCTGCTGTTGTTGTTGCTGCTACTGTTGCTGTTGCTGCTGCTGCTGTTGTTGCTGCTGCTGCTGCTGCTGCTGCTGTTGTCACCATTAATCCACAGCAGGACCGCGGGCCACTGATGATAAAGTCACATCTGGGATCCTGCAGGTCCGGCTGCAATGCCCCCGTCCCCCACTGGGGGCATCACCGGCCTGGTAGCATCAGCAGCGCCACGTACCCGGGTCACGTGACAGCGGGCAGGGTCGCCTCTGACATCACCGCCCGGCCGGCCCGGGAAGCGTCGGGGTTAAAGGGGAGGATGGGCGGCCGTTTAAAGGGGAGGGGCAGGGAATCGGCCAACAATATTCCAGTCCCCAGGGCGGTGACGTTTACACCCAGACATGTTCACACGTCCACACTCAGTCCGCGTCTGGTTCCCCGCAGACTCTTCAGCTGGTTCTGTCCGTCTGCACTGAACTCATTCCCCCACAGCCTGAAACATGTGGAGGAATAAAGAGGAAATAAACAGATGAAACAACGGTGTCAATAACAGGGACTGGGGTTGATATTTCAACAACATTTACAGAACACAATCACAGGGGAAAGAAGCCCGCGGATGGATGGATCCCCTGATATTTGATCACATTAAACATTAACACAAACACTCACCCGATCTGCACCAGACTCGGGAGGTTCAGTATGAGGCGGCGGAGAGCGGGGACACATCGGTCTGTGAGGGAGTTGAGTGCCAGGTTCAGCTCCGTCAGTGAGGTGTTTGTACTGAGAGCGGAGACGAGATCCTCGGCTCCAGAATCTGTGAGATCGACACTGTGCAGCCTGGAGATGAGAGAGAGTGAGGGTGAGGGACACAGAGAGACAGGAGACGGTGTAAATCCCCAGTGTTTATCAGTGACACAATTACTGATCATATTAATGTTCAGTGTCAGACACCCAGTGAGTGGGAACACAATCTCTCACAGTCTAGGACTTACCACAGTCTCTGTATTTTACAGTCCGGGTTCCTCAGAGCATCAGACACCAGTTTCACTCCGGAATCTCCCAGGTCGTTGCCTTCAAGTCTAAACACAAACAGACAGAGTAAGAAACAAACTGATACAAACCCGGGCTGAGATAGATAACTTCTCCCAAACGGATATTTGTGGAAGCAGCTCAGCACATTATTGAATAAATCTCTGTGGGTGCGGTGTTGGAGACTTTCACCATTTATTCTCATTCCCCGACCAACGACCAGGAAATGTGGTCGACTCCGGCCCCCCTCCCCCCGCTCCCGCTCCCCCCTGCAGAGAACGGCTGCGACACGCGTGACCTGGGGGAGGGGGGGGGACGGAGTCAACCACTGGTGACCTGGGGGAGGGGGGGGGGGGCGGAGTCAACCACTGGTGACCTGGGGGAGGGGGGGAATGGAGTCAACCACTGGTGACCTGGGGGAGGGGAGGACGGAGTCAACCACTGGTGACCTGGGAAGGGGGGGCGGAGTCAACCACTGGTGACCTGGGGGAGGGGGGGGGTGGAGTCAACCACTGGTGACCTGGGGAAGGGGGGGGAAACGGAGGAGGTTAAAAATAGGAGGGGTTACCCCCCCGAGCACAGTGACGGCCGCTCGGCCCCATAGAAGGGTTGCTGTACTTAGTAACAAAATAGTGGAACAATTTTACAGTTCAGTGTTAGCATCAAACGGACAGTTACCCCAAGTACTGACACTTGTGCAGAACCGGTCCCAGCCGCTGGAGACCTTCACACTGAATGCGGCAGCTCCCAGATCGAGGTGTTTGATTGTATCACAGAGCCTGATGGCATAAGACAGGACCGCACAGTCAATCGGGGTCAGTCCCAGTCCACGGAATGAAAGTGTTTCCACAGATCCCAGTGTCTGCTGAGCCAGTGCAGGATTCTGAGACTCAAACAGGTAGTGCAGCGTGTTCAGGAGGCTCCGTTTATCAGCTTCACTCCATGTGTTTCCAGCCCAGCGTTTAACCTCCTCCTTCACCCAGTCAGTCACTCGGCAGATTGTTTGATGAGGGAATTTACCCAGAAACTCCTCCAGGATCCAAGCTGTCCGTGGGGAGGAGAGACCAGCGACAAAACGGAGAAATACTTCAAATCGCCCGTCTGTCATGCTGTGGGCTTCAGACAGGAGTTTCACGATATTCCCGGGATCTACAGTCAGGAATTGTGTGAGTGCTGCTACAAACTCTTGGATGGTGAGGTGCGGGAAGGTGTACACCACGCTCCGGGCTGAATCCTCTCTCTCCAAAAGTTCCATCAGGAACCCGGACAGGAACTGGGAAGGCTGCAGATTGTATTTGATCAAATCTCCATCTGTGAACACAATCTTCTTCTCAGCCACTCCAGTGAAGGCCATCTGACCAACCCTCAGTAACACCTCACGGAGGTTCTCAATCTCACGGCCGTGGTTTTTTCAGGATGTTGTAAATAAAGTAGCAATATAGTTGTGTGATGGTCTTGGGAAACTCGCTGCGGGTCCCGGTGTGTTTGTGTGAAGAAGGGGCCCAGTGTCAGGACAAGGATCCAGCAGTAGGAGGGGTTGTAGCTCATGGTGTACAGGATCTCGTTCTCCTTCACATGTTTTAAAACAGCTGCTGCCACCGTCTGATCTTCAAAATACCTGGTGAAATATTCCTTCCGTTCCTCACCAACAAATCCCAGGATTTCAGCCCGGACACTGATCTTTGCCTTTTCCAGTAAATGTAACGCAGTGGGGCGGGTGGTCACTAGCACTGAACACCCTGGGAGCAGCTTGTGCTGGATTAAACTGTACACAATGTCAGACACTACACACCACCACTCGGGATCTGGACACTGGTGCTTAGGTTCTGTGTCTCTCCGACTGTCAGCAAAATCGATTCTGCCCTTGAATTCATCCAGACCGTCGAATATAAACAGCAATCCCTCTGGGTTCTTCCAGACCTCCAGCAGCATATTCCCAAAGTATGGATACTGATCCAGAATCAGTTCCCTCAGGTTTATTCTGCAGTTAATAGTGTTCAAATCCCGGAATTTAAAACTGAAGACAAACTGGAATTGTGGGTATATTTCCCCTGTGGCCCAGTCATGAACAATCTTTTGCACCATTGTTGTTTTTCCGATCCCCGCGACTCCGGCCACTGTTGCTGAACTCCCAGATCGGGATTTACTCCGGGTAAAGCTGCTGTGGAACAATTGATCAGTCCTGATTTTTTCCAGTTCTCCCCGGAGACATTCCTCTCTGCACTCTTCATGGTCCCGGCCTCTTGCCAGCAGCTCATGTTCCACCAGTGTCCGATCTCGAACAGTGGAGATGATTGTGAGCTCAGCGTATCGATCTAGCAGCAGGAAATCCTTAACCTTCTTGTTCATCAGGATGGTGTTCACACTCAGTGTTTCAGTCTGTGTCTTCAGTGTCTCCTTGTGTTTCTGTTGAACATCTTGCATGGGAACAGGCAGATAATGGACACAATGTTAGATGGCTCAACCCAAACTCAACATTCATGAACATTCATCAGTACTGCTGTAGATTTGGGAGGAACAACAGCAGCAACAGATTAGCAAGAGATACCACTGATTGGCTCTAGCCCAAGTGTGAGGAGAGGGGTGAAAACAGTTGAAAACTGAGGAATTTGCTCTGTAAATTGGTAAATCAGGCAATTTATCAGTCAATTTAAGCAGGACAGCTCTTTGCGAGCGGCAGTGAGTGAGCGAAGTGCCCTGTGAGAAAAGTGTGAGTCTTTGGCTCGAGAGTCTTGTGAGAAAAGTGTGAGTCTTTGGCTCGAGAGTCTGTGAGAAAAGTGTGAGTCTTTGGCTCGAGAGTCTTCGGAGAGGAGACCACGCAATACGCTTGAGAGGGAGACGAAAGAAGGAGATGGCAGGCAAGCTGATTCAGTGCGATGCTTGCAGTATGTGGGAGGTCAAGGACACCGCTGGTGCCTCTGGCTGCTACAAATGCGAAAAGTGCATCCAGGTAGAGCTCCTGAAGGGCCGTGTTGGGGAACTGGAGAAGCAAGTGGATGACTCGGTTCGTACGAGAAACGGAGTCGTTCCTCGACAAGTCCTACAGTACGATTGTTACACCTAAGGTACTGGAGAGAGAAGGTGGAGACAGTGAGAAAGGGAGGAAAGCATGGAATGCCAACGTCCCCGGGTGATGTACCTCTTGTAAACAGGTTCATCCGCTTAGAAAAAGTTGGGACGGAAGACGTGAGCGGCGGACTGGCCTGTGATGCGAATAGGGCTGTTGAGCCAAAACCAAAAAGGCCTAAGGCAGGCAAGGCCATTGTAGTGGGAGACTCCATCGTGAGAGGTACGGACAGGGGTTTCTGCGGCAACAGAAGGGATGCGAGGATGGTGTGCTGCCTTCCCGGTGCCAGGATCCAGGATGTCACGGACAGAGTGCAGAAAATCCTCAAGGGCGAAGGTGAACATCCGGAAGTGGTAGTGCATGTCGGCACAAACGATGTCGGAAAGAAGGGGATGAATATTCTGCAGCGTGACTTTAGAGAGCTCGGAAAAATGTTGAAAAGCAGGACCTCCAGGGTTGTTATCTCCGGTTTGCTTCCAGTTCCCCGTGCTGGCGAGAGCAGGAACAGGGAGATACGGGACCTGAACGTGTGGCTGAGGAACTGGTGCACGGGGCAGGGATTTAGATTCTTAGATCACTGGGATCTGTTTTGGGGTAAGGGGGAACTGTACAAAAGGGACGGATTGCATCTTAACAGGTGTGGGACCAGCATTCTGGCAGGCAGGTTTGCCACTGCTACACGGGTGGCTTTAAACTGAATAAGGGGGGTGGGGTGTTGAATGGGATAGTGGAGGATGGAGTTAAAGGGAAAGGGTTTCTTAAATGTGTGAGCGTAGAGACCGAAGGGTGTAAAATGAGGGTAGAAGAAATAGGTAGCAAGGTGAAAGGTGAAAGTGGCAGCAGACAAAACCAGGGCAAAATCAAAAAGGGCCACTTTTCAACATAATTGTGTAAGGGGTAAGAGTGTTGTAAAAACAAGCCTGAAGGCTTTGTGTCTCAATGCAAGGAGCATTCGTAATAAGGTGGATGAGTTGAATGTGCAGATAGCTATTAATGACTATGATATAGTTGGGATCACGGAGACATGGCTCCAGGGTGACCAAGGCTGGGAGCTGAACATCCAGGGATATTCAATATTCAGGAGGGATAGACAGAAAGGAAAAGGAGGTGGGGTAGCGTTACTGATTAGAGAGGGGATTAATGCAATGGAAAGGAAGGACATTAGTTTGGAGGATGTGGAATCGGTATGGGTAGAGCTGCAAAACTCTAAGGGGCAGAAAACGCTGGAGGGTGTTGTGTACAGGCCACCTAACAGTAGTAGTGAAGTTGGAGATGGTATCAAACAGGAAATTAGAAATGCGTGCGACAAAGGCAAAACGGTTATAATGGGTGACTTCAATCTACATATAGATTGGGTGAATCAAATTGGCAGGGGTGCTGAGGAAGAGGATTTCTTGGAATGTATGCGGGATAGTTATCTAAATCAACATGTAGAGGAACCAACGAGAGAGCAGGCTATTTTAGACTGGGTATTGAGTAATGAGGAAGGGTTAGTTAGCAATCTTGTTGTACGTGCCCCCTTGGGCAAGACTGACCATAATATGGTTGAGTTCTTCATTAGGATGGAGAGTGACATTGTTAATTCAGAAACAATGGTTCTGAACTTAAAGAAAGGTAACTTTGAGGGTATGAGACGTGAATTGGCCAAGATTGACTGGCAATTAATTCTAAAAGGGTTGACGGTGGATATGCAATGGAAGACATTTAAAGACTGCATGGATGAACTACAAAAATTGTTCATCCCAGTTTGGCAAAAGAATAAATCAGGGAAGGTAGTACATCCATGGATAACAAGGGAAATCAAGGATAGTATCAAAGCAAAGGATGATGCGTACAAATTAGCAAGAAAAAGCAGCATACCAGAGGACTGGGAGAAATTCAAAGACCAGCAGAGGAGGACAAAGGGCTTAATTAGGAAAGGAAAAATAGATTATGAAAGAAAACTGGCAGGGAACATAAAAACTGACTGCAAAAGTTTTTATAGATATGTGAAAAGAAAGAGATTAGTTAAAACAAATGTAGGTCCCTTGCAGTCAGAAACAGGGGAGTTGATCATGGGGAACAAGGATATGGCGGACCAATTGAATAACTACTTTGGTTCCGTCTTCACTAAGGAAGACATAAATAATTTGCCGGAAATAGCAGGGGACCGCGGGTCAAAGGAGTTGGAGGAATTGAGTGAAATCCAGGTTAGCCGGGAAGTGGTGTTGGGTAAATTGAATGGATTAAAGGCCGATAAATCCCCAGGGCCAGATAGGCTGCATCCCAGAGTACTTAAGGAAGTAGCTCCAGAAATAGTGGATGCATTAGTAATAATCTTTCAAAACTCTTTAGATTCTGGAGTAGTTCCTGAAGATTGGCGGGTAGCAAACGTAACCCCACTTTTTAAGAAGGGAGGGAGAGAGAAAATGGGGAATTACAGACCAGTTAGTCTAACATCGGTAGTGGGGAAACTGCTAGAGTCAGTTATTAAAGATGGGATAGCAGCACATTTGGAAAGTGGTGAAATCATTGGACAAAGTCAGCATGGATTTACGAAAGGTAAATCATGTCTGACGAATCTTATAGAATTTTTCGAGGATGTAACTAGTAGCGTGGATAGGGGAGAACCAGTGGATGTGGTGTATCTGGACTTCCAGAAGGCTTTCGACAAGGTCCCACATAAGAAATTAGTATACAAACTTAAAGCACAAGGCATTGGGGGTTCAGTATTGATGTGGATAGAGAACTGGCTGGCAAACAGGAAGCAAAGAGTAGGAGTAAACGGGTCCTTTTCACAATGGCAGGCAGTGACTAGTGGGGTACCCCAAGGCAAAGTACTGGGACCCCAGCTATTTACAATATATATTAATGATCTGGATGAGGGAATTGAAGGCAATATCTCCAAGTTTGCGGATGACACTAAGCTGGGGGGCAGTGTTAGCTGTGAGGAGGATGCTAGGAGACTGCAGGGTGACTTGGATAGGCTGGGTGAGTGGGCAAATGTTTGGCAGATGCAGTATAATGTGGATAAATGTGAGGTTATCCATTTTGGTGGCAAAAACAGGAAAGCAGACTATTATCTAAATGGTGGCCGATTGGGAAAGGGGGAGATGCAGCGAGACCTGGGTGTCATGGTACACCAGTCATTGAAGGTAGGCATGCAGGTGCAGCAGGCAGTAAAGAAAGCGAATGGTATGTTAGCTTTCATTGCAAAAGGATTTGAGTATAGGAGCAGAGAGGTTCTACTGCAGTTGTACAGGGTCTTGGCGAGACCACACCTGGAGTATTGCGTACAGTTTTGGTCTCCAAATCTGAGGAAGGACATTATTGCTATAGAGGGAGTGCAGAGACGGTTCACCAGACTGATTCCTGGGATGTCAGGACTGTCTTATGAAGAAAGACTGGATAGACTTGGTTTATACTCTCTAGAATTTAGAAGATTGAGAGGGGATCTTATAGAAACTTACAAAATTCTTAAGGGGTTGGACAGGCTAGATGCAGGAAGATTGTTCCCGATGTTAGGGAAGTCCAGGACAAGTGGTCACAGCTTAAGGATAAAGGGGAAATCCTTTAAAACCGAGATGAGAAGAACTTTTTTCACACAGAGAGTGGTGAATCTCTGGAACTCTGCCACAGAGGGTAGTTCAGGCCAGTTCATTGGCTATATTTAAGAGGGAGTTAGATGTGGCCCTTGTGGCTAAGGGGATCAGGGGGTATGGAGAGAAGGCAGGTACGGGATACTGAGTTGGATGATCAGCCATGATCATATTGAATGGCGGTGCAGGCTCGAAGGGCCGAATGGCCTACTCCTGCACCTAATTTCTATGTTTCTATGTTTCTATGATTACAAGAATGAGTTCAATGCCCTTCAATAACATTGACGGATTTCAGTAGAGTGAGTTAAACCTGGTTACAGACGTGCAAGATGACAGCGAGCCACGGCTGAGAAAATCACCAGCCGGTTGTGATATTAACTGCAATGTGAAAGGACAGTTCACTGGTCCCTCCATGTCCTGTAGTAGATTCTCCCGCCAAACACACTGGTCCTTCTGGGTTTGAACACAGACTTTGAAGAACCCAGTGTTGATCTGCTGGGCACAGACAGGGTAAAGGGCATTGGGTGTTCTGTCAGCGGCACATCTGGAGGGAAATACCCACCAGCTCAGGCAGCACATGTGGGGAGGGGGGATTAGTGTGGGAAGGGAGAGGGGTAGAGAGAGAGAGAGAGAGAGAGAGAGGGGGGGGTGGGGAGAGGGAGAGAGAGAGGGAGAGAGAGAGGGAGAGAGAGAGAGATGGAGAGAGAGAGAGATGGAGAGAGAGAGTGGGGAGAGGGGGAGAGAGAGAGAGAGAGAGAGGAGAGAGAGAGAGAGATAGAGCGTCAGTTGAGTGGGGAGGATTGTCGGGTAGAGAGGGAACACCAGGGAAACGCTGTCCAGGAGCAGGGGAGTGAGAGACAGATCACATTCATTCAGGTTTATGTTCACTGTGGTGGAGGGAACCTCGTGATTCAAGACCATAGACATTGTGGACTTTCAGGGATGTTCTAAGAATCTACATATTTTCAGGATGTTAAGACCAGGAGTGTGTGGGGTTACACAGCGTGTCAGGGCCCATCCATGAGTGTGTGGGTTACACAGTGTGTCAGGGCCCATCCAGGAGTGTGTGGGGTTACACAGTGTGTCAGGGACCACCCAGGAGTGTGCGGGGTTACACAGTGTGTCAGGGCCCATCCAGGAGTGTGTGGATTACACAGTGTGTCAGGACTCTGCCAGGTGTGTGTGGGGCATTACTGCATACACAGTCTCCCCGGGAGAGTACTGGATTTCACAGATCTGATACACTGCAAAGCCTTGTACAATTAATGCCCGGAGAAGCTGAAATAATGCAGTGTAATGGTTCTAGTGTACATCAGAGATCAATTGATCTGTGAACAACTATCTGCCTCTTTGGTTACCCTCGTTTTACCTGGCACTAAACATTATTCCCTTATCATGTATCTTTACAGTGTAAATGGCTCGACTAGAATCACGTATTGTCTTTCTGCTGACTAGGTAGAATGCAACTAAAGCTTCTTGCTGTACTTCGGTTCAAGTGACAATACACTAAACGAAGCTAAATTAAAACAGAATTATAATTAATTAATTAACTAGGTTAAAACTCATGAAGGAGCAACCCGTAGTGAATTCCCGTGTCAGTCCCAATAAGTCAATCTTTAATCTTCTGATTTCCCATTCTGCAAAGCTCTGAACATACAGTGTCAGTATGACATCAATTCTAACGTAATTGGTGTGAACTGTACATTTCAACACTCACCTTCCATATGAGAGGGTAATTCAGTTAAACCTCCGATGATGTTCATGTATTCTTGTGGATCAGGACCTGTTCAAATCAACGAGCATTCATTAAACCAGACTTGAATAACATTGTTAACTCCAGTGTTTCAATGTGATATTCAGTTCAGTGTGTTGATTTACCGTACCGAGCTCCTGGATTTCTTTCAGTATTGTGTTCAGCTTTGGCAATTCATTGTGCATTTTCACAAAGGATTCCCACATCACCCGCCGGGCACGGTTACCCTTCTCCATCACCAGACTGTGGAAGAGTATGGAACTGTCTCTGCGGTTTCCTTTTACCACCAGTTCAGCGACACTCTGTGAAGAACAACAATGAATATATGGAGAAGTGACTGAGACAATGCTAATATATTGAGAAGTGAATGAGACAATGCTGTTCAGTGATGGGATATTCTGGAAGTTTTGAGCATGGTGACAGGCATTAGTCTGCCTCTTCATACACCCATGACACTGTGCTGACAAACTGTGTACTCCCAGAGTCCTGACAGTGTGAAACTCGCACAAAGAAAGCACATCAACGCCTCTACTTCCTGAGAAGATTACGGAGAGTCGGTATGTCAAGGAGGACCTTCTCTAACTTCTACAGATGCACAGTAGGGAGCATGCTGACCGGTTGCATCGTGGCTTGGTTCGGAAACTTGAGCGCCCTGGAGAGGAAAAGTAGTAAACACTGCCCAGTCCATCATCGGCTCTGACCTCCCGTCCATCGAGGGGACCTATCGCAGTCGCTGCCTCAAAAAGGCTGGCAGTATCATCAAGGACCCACACCATCCTGGCCACACACTCATCTCCCTGCTACCTTCAGGTAGAAGGTACAGGAGCCTGAAGACTGCAAAGACCAGGTTCAGGAATAGCTACTTCCCCACAGCCATCAGGCTATTAAACTCGGCTCGGACAAATTCTGAACATTAATAGCCCAAGGTGAACAGCCGGAAGTGGTTGTGCATGTCGGTACAGAAGATGTTGGAAAGAAGAGGATGAATATTCTGCAGCGTGACTTTAGAGAGCTCAGAAAAATGCTGAAAAGCAGGACCCCAGGGTGGTTATCTCCGGTTTGCTTCCAGATCCTCGTGCTGGCGAGAGCAGGAACAGGGAGATACGAGACCTGAATGTGTGGCTGAGGAACTGATGCAGGGGGCAGGGATTTAGATTCTTAGATCACTGGGATCTGTTTTGGAGTAAGGGGGAACTGTACAAAAGGGACGGATTGCATCTGGGGACGATGGGGGACCAGCATTCTGGCAGGCAGGTTTGCCACTGCTACACGGGTGGTGTTAAACTGAATAAGGGGGGTGGGGTGTCAAATGGGATAGTCAAGGATGCAGTTAAAGGGAAAGAGAATAAAGGGATAGTTAATTACCCCAGAATTAATGGGAAAGGAAGCTCACAAAGGGATAGGAGAGTATGGCCAAGTGTAATAGGGATCGATGTGTAAGGTGAGATGCGTAAGGAATTAAAAGTATTGTATATGAATGCGCGAAGTATAAGAAGTAAAGTAGATGAGCTTGAGGCTCAGTTACAGGTTGGTAGGTATGACATTGTGGGGATTACTGAGACGTGGCTGCAGGAGGATCGGGCCTGGGAACTTAATATTCAGGGTTATACATCCTATAGAAAGGACAGGAAGGTGGGCAGATGAGGGGGGTAGCTCTGCTGGTGGGGGATGGAGTTCAGTCCCTTGTGAGGGAAGACAAAGGGACTGACGAGGTAGAGTCACTGTGGATTGAGTTGAGGAATTGTAAAGGCAAGAAGACACTAATTGGTGTTATCTACAGACCCCCAAATAGTAGCCTGGATGTAGGGTGTAAGTTGCAGCAGGAGTTAAAACTGGTATGTAACAAAGGTAATGCCACTGTGGTGATGGGGGATTTCAATATGCAGGTAGACTGGGAAAATCATGTTGGTTCAGGACCCCAAGAAAGAGAGTTTGTAGAATGCCTCCGAGATGGATTCTTAGAGCAGCTTGTAATGGAGGCGACCAGAGAAAAGGCAATTCTGGATTTAGTGTTGTCCAATGAACCAGATATGATAAGAGAACTCGAGGTAAAGGAACCGCTTGGAGGCAGTGATCATAATATGATTAGTTTTCATCTGCAATTTGAGAAGGAGAACGTAAAATCGGAAGTGTCTGTGATGCAGTTGAACAAAGGGGACTATGAAGGCATGAGAGGGGAGCTGGCCAAGGTGGAAACATAGAAATTAGGTGCAGGAGTAGGCCATTCGGCCCTTCGAGCCTGCACCGCCATTCAATATGATCATCCAACTCAGTATCCCGTACCTGCCTTCTCTCCATACCCCCTGATCCCCTTAGCCACAAGGGCCACATCTAACTCCCTCTTAAATATAGTCAATGAACTGGCCTCAACTACCCTCTGTGGCAGAGAGTTCCAGAGATTCACCACTCTCTGTGTGAAAAAAGTTCTTCTCATCCCGGTTTTAAAGGATTTCCCCCTTATCCTTAAGCTGTGACCACTTGTCCTGGACTCCCCAACATCGGGATCAATCTTCCTGCATCTAGCCTGTCCAACCCCTTAAGAATTTTGTAAGTTTCTATAAGATCCCCTCTCAATCTCCTAAATTCTAGAGAGTATAAACCAAGTCTATCCAGTCTTTCTTCATAAGACAGTCCTGCCATCCCAGGGATCAGTCTGGTGAACCTTCTCTGTACTCCCTCTATGGCAATAATGTCCTTCCTCAGATTTGGAGACCAAAACTGTACGCAATACTCCAGGTGTGGTCTCACCAAGACCCTGTACAACTGCAGTAGAACCTCCCTGCTCCTATACTCAAATCCTTTTGCAATGAAAGCTAACATACCATTCGCTTTCTTTACTGCCTGCTGCACCTGCATGCCTACCTTCAATGACTGGTGTACCATGACACCCAGGTCTCGCTGCATCTCCCCCTTTCCCAATCGGCCATCATTTAGATAATAGTCTGCTTTCCCGTTTTTGCCACCAAAATGGATAACCTCACATTTATCCACATTATGCTGCATCTGCCAAACATTTGCCCACTCACCCAGCCTATCCAAGTCACCTTACAGTCTCCTAGCATCCTCCTCACAGCTAACACTGCCCCCCAGCTTAGTGTCATCCGCAAACTTGGAGATATTGCCTTCAATTCCCTCATCCAGATCATTAATATATATTGTAAATAGCTGGGGTCCCAGCACTGAGCCTTGCGGTACCCCACTAGTCACTGCCCGCCATTGTGAAAAGGATCCGTTTACTCCTACTCTTTGCTTCCTGTTTTCCAGCCAGTTCTCTATCCACATCAATACTGAACCCCCAATGCCGTGTGCTTTAAGTTTGTATACTAATCTCTTATGTGGGACCTTGTCGAAAGCCTTCTGGAAGTCCAGATACACCACATCCACTGGTTCTCCCCTATCCACGCTACTAGTCACATCCTCGAAAAATTCTATAAGATTCGTCAGAAATGATTTACCTTTCGTAAATCCATGCTGACTGTCCAATGATTTCACCACTTTCCAAATGTGCTGCTATCCCATCTTTAATAACTGACTAGCAGTTTCCCCACTACCGATGTTAGACTGACTGGTCTGTAATTCCCCATTTTCTTTCTCCCTCCCTTCTTAAAAAGTGGGGTTACGTTTGCTACCCGCCAATCTTCAGGAACTACTCCAGAATCTAAAGAGTTTTGAAAGATTATTACTAATGCATCCACTATTTCTGGAGCTACTTCCTTAAGTACACTGGGATGCAGCCTATCTGGCCCTGGGGATTTATCGGCCTTTAATCCATTCAATTTACCCAACACCACTTCCCGGCTAACCTGGATTTCACTCAATTCCTCCAACTCCTTTGACCCGCGGTCCCCTGCTATTTCCGGCAAATTATTTATGTCTTCCTTAGTGAAGACGGAACCAAAGTAGTTATTCAATTGGTCCGCCATATCCTTGTTCCCCATGATCAAATCACCTGTTTCTGACTGCAAGGGACCTACATTTGTTTTAACTAATCTCTTTCTTTTCACATATCTATAAAAACTTTTGCAGTCAGTTTTTATGTTCCCTGCCAGTTTTCTTTCATAATCTATTTTTCCTTTCCTAACTAAGCCCTTTGTCCTCCTCTGCTGGTCTTTGAATTTCTCCCAGTCCTCCGGTATGCTGCTTTTTCTGGCTAATTTGTACGCATCATCCTTCGCTTTGATACTATCCCTGATTTCCCTTGTTATCCATGGATGTTCTACCTTCCCTGATTTATTCTTTTGCCAAACTGGGATGAACATTTTTTGTAGTTCATCCATGCAGTCTTTAAATGTCTTCCATTGCATATCCACCGTCAACCCTTTTAGAATTAATTGCCAGTCAATCTTGGCCAATTCACGTCTCATACCCTCAAAGTTACCTTTCTTTAAGTTCAGAACCATTGTTTCTGAATTAACAATGTCACTCTCCAGCCTAATGAAGAACTCAACCATATTATGGTCACTCTTGCCAAAGGGGGCACGTACAACAAGATTGCTAACTAACCCTTCCTCATTACTCAATACCCAGTCTAAAATAGCCTGCTCTCTGGAAAGGGATCCTGGAAAGAATGACGGTGGAACAGCAATGTCAGGAATTTATCGGCATAATCCGGAAGACGCAGGATCATTTAATTCCAAAAAGGAAGAAAGATTCTAAGGGGGAGTAGGAGGCAACCGTGGCTGACAAGAGAAGTTAGGGATAGAATAAAACTAAAAGAAAAGATGTATAACACAGCAAAGAGTAGCCGGAATCCAGAGGATTGAGAAACTTTCATAGGACAACAGAAGGAAATAAAACGGGCAACACGGGCTGAAAAGATGAAGTACGATGGGAAGCTGGCCAGGAATATAAAGAAGGACAGTAAAAGCTTCTTTAGATATGTTAAGGGAAAGTGAAATGTGGGTCGCTTGAAGGCAGACACGGGTGAAATTATTATGGGCAACAAGGAAATGGCAGAGGGTTGAATTGGTACTTTGGATCTGTCTTCACTAAAGAAGACACAAACAATCTCCCAGATGTACTGGAGGACAGAGGATCTAAGGGGGTCGAGGAACTGAAAGAAATGTTCATTAGGCGAGAAATAGTATTGGGTAGGCTAATGGGACTGAAGGATGATAAATCCCCTGGACCTGATGGTCTGCATCTCAGGGAGGTGGCTCTAGAAATAGTGGACGCATTGGAGATCATTTTCCAATGTTCAATAGATTCAGGATCAGTTCCTGTGGATTGGAGGATAGCTAATGTCATCCCACTTTTCAAGAAAGGAGCGAGAGAGAAAAAGGGGATTATAGACCAGTTAGCCTGACTTCGGTGGTGGAAAAGATGCTGGAGTCAATTATTAAATAGGTAATAATGGGACATTTGGATAGCAGTAAAATAATTAGTCCAAATCAACATGGATTTATGAAGGGGAAATCATGCTCGACTAATCTTCGGTAATTTTTTGAGGATGTGACAAGTAAAATGGATGAAGGGGAGCCAGTGGATGTAGTGTAACTAGACTTTCAGAAAGCATTTGATAAGGTCCCGCACGGGAGACTGGTGACTAAAATTAGAGCACATGGTATTGGAGGTAGGATGTTGACATGGAAAATTGGTTGGCAGACCGGAAGCAAAGAGTAGGAGTGAACTGGTCCTTTTCAGAATGGCAGGCATTGGAGAGTGGAGTGCCGCAAGACTCGGTGTTGGGGCCGCATCTGTTTACCATATGTATTAATGATTTGGAAGAGGGAATTAGGAGCAACACTAGCAAGTCTGCGGATGGCACAAAGCTGGATGGCAGTGTGAACTGTGAAGAGGATGTTAGGAGGTTGCAGGGTGACCTATAGTGGTTGAGTGAGTGGGCAGATGCAGTATAATATAGATAAATGTGAGGTTCTCCACTTTGGCGGCAAAAACAAGGGGGCAGATTATTATCTCAATGGGGTTAGGTTAGGGGGAGGTACTGCGAGACCTGGGCGTCCTTGTACACCGGTCACTGAAAGTTGGCGTGCAGGTACAGCAGGCAGTGAAGAAAGCTAATGGAATGTTGGCCTTCATAACAAGAGGATTTCAGTATAGGAGTAAAGAGGTTCTTCTGCAGTTGTATAGGGCTCTGGTGAGACCACATCTGCAGTATTGTGTACATTTTTGGTCTCCTAATTTGAGGAAGGTCATCCTTTTGATTGAGGCATAGGTTCACCAGATTGATCCCTGGGATGGCGGTACTGTCATATGAGGAAAGATTGAAAAGACTAGGCTTGTATTCACTGGAGTTTAGAAGGATGAGGGGGTATCTTATAGAAACATATAAAATTATAAAAGGTCTGGACAAGCTAGATGCAGGAAAAATGTTTCCAATGTTGGGCGAGTCCAGAACCGGGGGACAGTCTTAGAAAAAAGGGGAAGTCATTTAAGACTGATGTGATAAAAACCTTTTTCACCCAGAGAGTTGTGAATTTATGGAATTCCCTGCCACATAGGGCAGTGGGGGCCAAATCACTGGATGGGCTTAAGAGAGAGTTCGAGAGAGCTCGAGGGGCTAGTGGAGTCAAGGGATATGGGGAGAAGGTAGGCACGGGTTATTGATAGAGGACGATCAGCCATGATCACAATGAATGGCGGCGCTGACTAAAGGGCCGAATGGCCTCCTCCTGCACCTATTTTCTATGTTTCTATAATCTGTCTATTTGCACTTTATCAGTTCATGTATTCATGTGTGTATATGTTTATACAATGGTATATGGACACACAGATCTGTTCTGTATTCATGCCTACTATGTTCTGGTGTGCTAAAGCAAAGCAAGAATGTCATTGTCCTATCAGGGACACGTGACAATAAACTCTCTTGAACTTTTTTGGACACAAGGCAGTGTCCGAGAACGCAGCAGAGTACAGCACGGGAACAGGCCATTCAGCCAATGATGGCTGTGTTGAAATTGATGTGAAATTGATCCAATTTCTTTTGACCTCACATGGACGGTACCCGACGTGGCGTCGAAGGACAAGAAGCCGAAGCAAAGAAGTGGAAGCCAAATAGCGGAATGGAAACAAATCCGAAACGCCAACGAACCAAAAGGGCGGGACGACTAAAAGCCAACTAACTGAAAGGCTGCATCGCCTGAAATCAAACTCACCGAATGGCCGCTCTGTCGAAACGCCACCTAACTGAAAGGCTGTGTCACCTACAGGCCAACTAATCGAATATCGCTCTGCCGAAACGCCACCTAACCCAAAGACTGTGTCGCCTACAGGCCAACTAACCAAATGGTCGCATTGCCGAAACGCCACCTAACCGAAAGGCTGTGTCACCTACAGGCCAACTAACCAAATGGTCGCATTGCCGAAACGCCACCTAACCGAAAGGCTGTGTCACCTACAGGCCAACTAACCGGATATCACTCTGCCGAAACGCCACCTAACCGAAAGGCTGTGTCACCTACAGGCCAACTAACCAAATGGTCGCATTGCCGAAACGCCACCTAACCGAAAGGCTGTGTCACCTACAGGCCAACTAACCGGATATCACTCTGCCGAAACGCCACCTAACCGAAAGGCTGTGTCACCTACAGGCCAACTAACCAAATGGTCGCATTGCCGAAACGCCACCTAACCGAAAGGCTGTGTCACCTACAGGCCAACTAACCGAATATCGCTCTGCCGTAACGCCACCTAACCGAAAGGCTGCGATGCCTACAGGCCAACTAACCGAATATCGCTCTGCCAAAATGGCAACAGCTACTTCCGCTGGACTGGAGGGCGGCAGCTTCGACCACCCCGAGCCGCGAAGCTTGAACCGGCCCGTTCGCGGAGCTCGCTTGAGCCGCGGGACTGACCATCACCCGGTGGGGTAACAACATATCGCCTCACCGCAGAGGGAGAATGAGGAGGAAAGAGACAGTAACTTTCAGACTTTTGCCTCCATCACAGTGAGGAGATGCCTGGTGAACTCACTGTGGTGGATTTTACTTTGAGTTTATTGTGTCTTTTGTTGTTTATTATTATATGTATGGCTGCAGGCAACGACATTTCGTTCAGACCGAAAGGTCTGAATGGCAAATAAAGGATCTAATCTAATCTAATTGGGGGTTCAGTATTGATGTGGATAGAGAACTGGCTGGCAGACAGGAAGCAAAGAGTATGAGTAAACGGGTCATTTTCACAATGGCAGGCAGTGACTAGTGGGGTACCGCAAGGCTCAGTGCAGGGACCCCAGCTATTTACAATATATATTAATGATTTGGACGAGGGAATTGAACGTAACATCTCCAAGTTTGCAGATGACACGAAGCTGGGGGGCAGTGTTAGCTGTGAGGAGGATCCTAGGAGGATGCAAGGTGACTTGGATAGGTCGGGTGAGTGGGCAAATGCACGGCAGATGCAGTATAACGTGGATAAATGTGAGGTTTCCACTTTGGTAGCAAGAACATGAAAGTAGACAATTATCTGAATGGTGGCCGATTAGGAAAAGGGGAGATGGGTGTCATGGTACACCAGTCATTGAAAGTTGGCATGCAGGTGCAGCAGGCAGTGAAGACAGCCAATGGTATGTTAGCATTCATAGCAAAAGGATTTGAGTATAGGAGCAGGGAGGTTCTACTGCAGTTGGTGAGACCACACCTGGAGTATTGCGTACAGTTTTGGTCTCCTAATCTGAGGAAAGACATTGTTGCCATAGAGGGAGTGCAGAGAAGGTTCACAAGACTGGGATGGCGGGACTTTCATATGAAGAAATACTGGACAGACTCGTCCAGAACAAGGGGTCACAGTTTAAGAATAAGGGGGAGTCTTTTTCACACAGAGAGTGATGAATCTGCGGAATTATCTGCCACAGAAAGTAGTCGAGGCCAGTTTATTGGCTATATTTAAGAGGGAGTTAGATGTGGCTCTTGTTGCTAAAGGGATCAGGGGATATGGAGAGAAGGCAGGTACAGGATACCGAGTTGGATGATCAGCCATGATCATATTGAATGGCGAATGGTGCAGGCTCGAAGGGCCGAATGGTCTACTCCTGCACCTATTTTTCTATGTTTCTATGTTTGTTTATATTGTAGATTTTAGCAAATGTACTTTTGTTTATTTTATTTGTCAATTGAATGATAAGCAAACAGTTTAATGTCTAATAATTCATCAGGTCAGACAGCATCTGCATAAACAGAGTTATTTTGTGCAGCACATTGTGTGATTTTGTAAACCAGCAACTGCAGTTCCTTGTGCTGATGCCCAATGTCCTCTGTGGTTTAATGAACTGAACTAAATGTGACCAATGAGACTGATGCCACTTGTGAAGTATTATAGTTTCAGATTCTGGTTTACAAGTTGACTGCCCCCTGACCGTTGTGCTAAGGTGCATGTGCAGGAAGAACAGCTGGATCAGAATGGACATTTCTCAGAAATCCCCAGGTCACAGATTGTATTCCTGATACCAGATCTACAGGACACAAACTGATCAAAGATCAGTGCCTCCATTGCACTGTTCAACCCAGGGAATGCTAGGTGAGTGGGACTGACATTGGTAACTCTTCCCCCCAATGTCGTCAGTTCTGTGACAGGAAACAGAAGTGAGCGTGATCCTTCCACTTACCCCGTGTTCTTGTTCACTGAAACATCCCTGCTGTCTCATCATGGAGCCGAGACGTTCAACCCTTTCTTCAATCGCTTGTTTCAGTCTCTCCCAATAGAATTTTGTCAGTTGGAACAATTGGTACTCGCTCCACTGTGTCAGGAGCTCAAAGTATGTAAGAGTTAGATCTGTGTATTCAAAGAGGAAAATAAACACCATCTGAATCAGTCCCCTTGGCTCCAGCTACAACAGCAACCCTCATCTTCACTGTTCCTGCCCCTAATTAGCATGATCAAAACAGAATATCAGAATACGACAATGTGCTGGAGGAACTCAGTGGGTCAACCACCATCTCTGGAGAATATGGATAGGTGACATATGCGGAGAAGGCAGGGATGTGGGGAGAAGGCAGGCACAGGTTATTGATTGGGGCCAATCAGCCTCTTTTTCTCACAGAGAGTGGTGAGTCTTTTGAATAATCTGCCTCAGAGAGCGGTGGAGGCTGGTTCTCTGGATGCTTTCAAGAGAGAGCTAGATAGGACTCTTAAAGATAGCGGAGTCCGGGGTTATGGGGAGAAGGCAGGAACAGGGTACTGATTGGGGATGATCAGCCATGATCACAGTGAATGGCGGTGCTGGCTGAAGGACCGAATGGCCTCCTCCTGCACCTATTGTCTATTGTCTAAAAACACAGTAGACAAATGCACTGATGAAGAGGTGCAGGTGCACTTATCACCTGAGGCAACACTGTGGGTGATGCCAGGTAATCTTCCTAGGATTATCTTCCATAAGCATGAACCACCCAGTTTACTCATGGATAATGGACACGTATTGCAATTGCTCTCCTTCAACCTAGTCTGTCCCACCCATCACCATCGCTCCACTCTCTGTAGTCTCATGCTCCCTGGCTTCAATGATACTTTGTCTTGTGTACACAAGTTCAGTGACCATCCCCCAATACACGAGGATAACACAAGTTCAGTGACCATCCTCCTATACACGAGGATAACACAAGTTCAGTGACCATCCCCCCATACACGACGATAACACAAGTTCAGTGACCATCCTCCTATACACGAGGATAACACAAGTTCAGTGACCATCCCCCTATACACGAGGATAACACAAGTTCAGTGACCATCCCCCTATACACGAGGATAACACAAGTTCAGTGACCATCCCCCTATACACGAGGATAACACGTTCAGTGACCATCCCCCTATACACGAGGATAACACAAGTTCAGTGACCATCCCTTATACACGAGGATAACACGTTCAGTGACCATCCCCCTATACACGAGGATAACACAAGTTCAGGGACCATCCCCCTATACACGAGGATAACACAAGTTCAGTGACCATCCCCCTATACACGAGGATAACACAAGTTCAGTGACCATCCCCCTATACACGACAATAACACAAGTTCAGTGACCATCCCCTTATACACGACGATAACACAAGTTCAGTGACCATCCCCCTATACACGACAATAACACAAGTTCAGTGACCATCCCCTTATACACGACAATAACACAAGTTCAGTGACCATCCCCCTATACACGAGGATAACACAAATTCAGTGACCATCCTCCTATACACGATGATAACACAAGTTCAGTGACCATCCCCCTATACACGAGGATAAAACAAGTTCAGGGACCATCCCCCTATACACGACAATAACACAAGTTCAGACCCACTAGGGGCGCTGCCCTGGCAGCAGCCTCTACCTACAGCCTGTATGTCATTTCTATCTTTTTTATTATTTTTAGTTAGTCTAAAGTCTGTTTTGGGGGGAAACTTTTACTTTTCTATGTGGGGGAGGGGGGCAGGGTAAGGGGGAAACCGTTTCTCAGCCTCTTCCTGTCGGGGACGCGACTATTTCTCCGAGTCGCGTCCTCGCCCCCCACCTCGCGGCCTACCAGCTGGATCGGAGCGGCCTTTCCTGCCGGGGACCGGAAACCGGACCAGGGCTGCTACAGCAGCGGTGCAGCGCTGGAATCAACGCGGAGTGGGCGATGTCTACCTGGGTCGCCGCTTGGAGCTCCGGAGCGTTGGGCCGTTACTCCAACATCGTGGAGCTCTGGTGCGGAGACCTTCCAACGCGGGCGGCGCTGAACAACACCGAGGAGTCCTGGGGCGCATTGCAGAAGGCCTACAGCAGCAGTCTCCACCCGGCGCGGCCTGCGGACATTGGGAGCCGCCGACTCCGGTAGGAGGGGGCCGACTCTGGTGTCCACGCCGCTGAGGACATCCCGCAGCCCCGACATCGGACTGGTATCATCCCGGCGAGCGGTCCTGGACATCGGGCCGCCCGTAGCGGCAACTGCGGAGGGCTTGGGGAGACCCTGACCACGGGGAACAGTGGAGGAAGAGACTGATTCTGGTGCCTTCTCACACAGTGGGAAACTTTGATTCTGCTGTGTGGGGATGTTTTGTGTTGAATTCTATAGTGTGTTGAGTCCTGTTTATTTTTATTGTATGGCTGTATGGGAATTCATTTCACTGTGCCATCTGGCACACGTGACAATTAAATTTATCTTGTATCTTGTATCTTGTAGTTCAGTGACCATCCTCCTATACACGAGGATAACACAAGTTCAGTGACCATCCTCCTATACACGAGGATAACACAAGTTCAGTGACCATCCCCCTATACACGAGGATAACACAAGTTCAGTGACCATCCCCCTATACACGAGGATAACACGTTCAGTGACCATCCCCCTATATACGACAATAACACAAGTTCAGTGACCATCCTCCTATACACGAGGATAACACAAGTTCAGTGACCATCCCCCTATACACGAGGATAACACAAGTTCAGTGACCATCCCCCTATACACGAGGATAACACGTTCAGTGACCATCCCCCTATATACGACAATAACACAAGTTCAGTGACCATCCTCCTATACACGAGGATAACACAAGTTCAGTGACCATCCTCCTATACACGAGGATAACACAAGTTCAGTGACCATCCCCCTATACACGAGGATCAGAAGAGGAAGTGACACACTATCTATAGTATATAATAGATAAAGGCACATTCTTTTACCCAGAGGAGGGGAATCAAGAAACAATGATATAGGTTTCAGGTGGGGTCGGGGATTTTATGTTAAAATCGGTACATGGATAGGTTAGGTTTAGAGGGACATGGGCCTTACGCAAGCTTGTGGGACTATAGTAGATCGGCCATGTTGTTTGACGTGTCCAAGGTGGGCTGAAGAACCTTGTTCCATGCCGTGTGCCTCTATGACTCTGACGCACAAATGGACCATAATAACTCCAACAGTGCCGACTACACAGAGTCCAAACACAAGAGTCGCCACGTTTCATGCACCATCTTATACTCTTCACTTTCTCAGAAAGCCTCTCCCCAGTCACTGCATTAATTCACATCTGAATCTTCAATGAGGATGATTCATCACCTCTACGATCACTCCCTCTGTCCTTTCAACTACTGCCTGCAGATGTTAACATCATCTCTTTCTCAGCCCCTTCCCATTTCCCCTCGCCCTAACCGGTTTGTTTTTTTTCTTCTCTGTCCCTAGTCTTCACCATTCTGCAGCATTCACTCCCCTCCCATTTCACTCACCTGCTCCTTGGATGGGACTCGATGATTCCTTGTTTGATGAATCTCGGTCATGATGGATTTCGTCACTTGATCCAGTTCCAGGGGCGTGAACCACGTCTCCTATTCCTCTTTCTCGGGACTGACATTGTTCCCGTTCCTCTTCAGCGGCTTCACATTCCATTGAAGTTCTGCTTTCAATCCCACTTTGCTTTTCTGTCGTTGTTCCTGTGTTCTGACCATCGTTCTTTGATGAGGTGCCTGGCCAAAGTCTTTTGAAAACATTGCTCACTTGAGTTAATATCCCACCTGAAAAAACAACATAAATTGCAGTTGCAGAGCAATTTCAAATTGAGAAAACCACAGGTTGGGAATAGCCGGTAGCAATCTGAGCTGACATTCTGGGGGAAGTGGAACTTAATGGTCATCTTAGAAATAGAGCAAGCTAAGCCATTTGACCCAACCTAACTAAAATTACCCATCAAATCTAGTCCCATCAATCCATGGGTTGACATTTCATCTCTCTAAACCACTCTGTCCAAATGTCTTTTGAGGAAAAAATTTAACAGGAATCCGACTGGTAACTTTTTCACACACAGGGTGGTGGGTGTATGGTACAAGCTTCCAGAGGAGATAGTTGAGGCAGGAACTATCCTAACGCTTAAGAAACAGTTAGACAGGTGGATGGATTGAACAGGTTTAGAGGGATATGTGGCAAGCGCGGGCAGGTGTGACTAGTACAGCTAGGAGGTGTTTCAGCGGTGTGGGCAAGTTGGGCCGAAATTCCATATACCCACCACTGTGTGAATATGTTAACCCTCAGGATCCTATTAAATGGTTCCCCTCTCACCTTAAGCCCTTAAGATTCTTATTCTCTGAGGAAAAAATACCTGTGCTCACACCCTATTTATTTACCCCTCGTCCCCTAATTTTATACATCTCTAAGATCACTCTTCAATCTAAATATTTCATAATACTTTATTGTCACAAGTGCCAAGGTGAAACACATTGTTGTGCACACAGACGGGTAAAATCATACAGCAGACCTCAACTAGGAGGGATAAATAAAGCCAGGATATTCACCATGAATTGCAACGGTCAAGAGAAACAGTGAGATCCCTAAAGTCAGCAGCACACACGATGACATTTAGCATTCTTGACATCAGCTGCAGCACAGAATGCAAGTACAGGGAGGCCTTGTTACCAATCTGTTTAAGTTTAGTTAGAGATACAGTGCGGAAACAGGCCCTTCCTGCCCACCGGGTCCGCGCCGACCAGCGATCCCCGCACATTAACACTGTCCTAGAACTGCTAGGGACGAATTTTACATTTACCAAGTCAATTAATCTACATACATGTACGGCTTTGGAGTCTGGGAGGAAACCGAAAATCTCGGAGAAAACCCATGCAGGCCATGGGGAGAATTTACAACCTCGGTACAGACAGCGCCCGGAGTCAGGATCGAACCCGGGTCTCCGGTGCTGCATTCGCAAGGCTGCGCATAGAAATGAATATTTCAAGTATCAGCAGAGACTGGAGTGATTGAAGTCATCGTCCTTGAATCTAGGCCAGACATGCAGTGATCTAATAGAGGTACAGAATACTATGAGAAAAGTAAGGTCAATGGAAAATATTGTAGTGCGTGGGTCTCAAAATGAGGCAAGTAGTCTGAAGTTTGAGAAGCACTTTACTTTAATTCCTCCCGGTTCAGGGGAAGACGAAACCAGGGAAAGATGGCACCCAAACCCTGCCTTCTATACCCTCCGGCTAAGGACCGCCTCCGGACTGCGCCACTCCTGTGCCGAGGGGTTCGGCAGTATAATGGCACGACCCTTAGGAGCCGCCACAATATAGTTATAATAATAATAATAATAAATTTTATTTGCGAGCGCCTTTCAAAGTCTCAAGGACACTTTACAGAGATTAACAAGAGAAAAAACATAGTCGGAGTAAAATAAATAATAAGGACATCACCAATACACAAATTAAAGACAGAAATCGCTCCAAAGACAAAAAATCAAAAACACAATGTGAAGAGAGAGCAGCGGCAGCTAAAGCGTGCCAGTGTCCACTCTCCCTTCCGACAGCCATCTTGGACACAGACTAACATTAACTTACACACAAAAACAAAATCATCCCCCCACAATGATTGCCACTGTGGGGGAAGGCACAATGTCCAGTCCCCATCTCCAGTTCTCCGAAAGTCAGGCCTATTGAGGACACCGCTATAGTTCTCTCCATAGTAGAGGTGGTTAACACCAGGGGGCATCGATTTAATGTGGGGACCATGAGATTTAGAGGATGATCTTTCAGGAAGAATCTTTCAGAAGTGATGGCTACAGTCTGGAACCCACGGCCTGAGGTGGTGTTGGAGGCAGGTACTCTGTCACAACATTGTAGGAGCACCTGGATGTCCATTCTAACTGTAAATTGATAGTAGACGACAGACCAAGTGCTCAGAAATGGAATTAGTGTAGAGATATTGACAGGAGGGAGACGGGTCAAAGGCTCATTTCTGCGCACAATCTGATTCTGGACTCTGATATTCTGACTTAACTTTGGCGACAACTCAGATCATATGTTTCCAGAAAGATTGCTGATTTATCGGACAATTCCTGCATCCGCCCACCTGTGACGGTGATGTCCCTGTAGATGTCAACTCTCTGGGCTCAGCCCCTTCCCTATTCCCACTTCCCTGTGAACCTCCTTTCTTGCATCAGGTGTACACCCACTGTCAGAGCATCATATATATGTCACACAAGGTTCACAAACCTTTTTGTTTCTTTGATGTAGAGGCCACTGAATCACCTTCCCAGTTACCACCTTCAGCCATGATGTCGACAGGCGTTCACAAACTCTGTAGCTCTGGAATAAACAATATTAACAGAACCATCAGGTGACAATTGAATGTGAAGGAAAACCTTGCCTTGTGAACCAACAAACAGCACCACAGTGCAGTGGAGATGTGGAAAACACCCATCCAAACAAGATGGCATGCCCCTGCAAATCAACAAACATGAAAAGTAGACCACCAAGCTCTTCATGTCTGCCCTGTCATCCATAAGACTTTGCCTGATCTATCCAAGGCAGCAATTCATCATTTGTGCCAGATCACTGAAGCTTTCAAACACCCTGATCACCGTATCACTATTCCAGACCAAACACGGCCAATCCCCAACATCCACATCTCACCTGTTTGGAGGCTTCAACTCACAGGGAAAGATGAAAATACCCACTGATGGGGAATTACTGTCACACTCTGCTGGCCCTATTCTTCCCACAACCCTGCCATCCAGGACAAAAGCTTCCACACCACCATGTTACCCATTGCCAAATTCCCCACTAGCTGGACCGGGAATTAAACCATTTCATGGGCCAACCGCAAACGTCCCAACTCTGTAATCCCCACTGCTCCCATGCACATTCCAACACATCCCTGGAGTTTCCATTCCAGAATAGAAGGATTATATCCCAGGCCTGGACTCTGCAGGTTCTCCATGATGTTAGTTGATGTCTGCAGTACCAACACCAGTCCCACTTCACAGGAGAATCATCCGTCTCATCTCTACAGGACACTGCCCAAACCCGCCCAAAAGTTCATCGGACAGAGTTACTGGGAGGGAGCTGGAGAGGTCAGGCGCGAAGTGTGGCCCAGTAGGCGGGTGAACTGGGTTCATGCTTACAACCATTCAAAGTAGGCGGAGGCGCCCCACGGGACACATAGATGGGTGAGGTGAGGGAGGTCAGTTCACAGGAACTGCACCAGGACACCGAGATCGCGGGCAGATCTGATTTGGACTTTGAAAATGGCGATGCCTGCATGTGTAATATGTGCTTTAAGAATTTCACTGTGCACCTACATATTGAACTACTGAACTGTTGAACAAACATCTGTTCCTCTCAGTACTCAGCTCTCCAACTGATTCATCCTCAACAAACAGGGGTTATCCTGTGCTATCTTGCAGACATTCTCTATTATCATAGCTGAACGATACAATTCTGCATTAAATGGTACTACCTGTGGCCCTGAACTATCCCAACTGTGGACAGGTGATATCTCACTACCTTTAAACAACCTCTAGCATCTAAATCAAACATATTTGTTAATCTTACCGTTGTGTGCGATCTGGCCAGGTATAAATGACAACCATTTGTTACCAGTGTATTAAAGACAATGTGTATTTACTTTATTGATTAAAATAGTGAATGCATAAAACTATGTAAGTCCAATGGTGGATGATCCATTATCAGAACTGGGACTGTAATCCAATGTTGCTCAAACTGCTGAGTGTTTACAGCATGTCAGCATTTTCTCCTTTTTCTTCAGATCTTCTTGAATAGCAATATTTGTTTTTAATTCCCATGCCCAAAAAACTGGTTGCAAAAGTCACACGTCATCCTACAGTGGTCATTAGATTTGTGTAAATGTCATACTTCCATTCACATTCCCGATAGTTCCAAATGGTTTGTTGTCATTTCATTATTGTACAAAACGCATTCTGTGTTGCAAATCCTAAATCCTTAATTTTCCTCTTACTATCATTCTGCTGCTCCTTCTCCTGGGATCACAGTCTCCGCTATGACCAGAGGATGATAAAAATGTGCACTCTCCTTACAGAAAGCTGATTAAAGACTTTACTCTGGCAATTGAGGAAGTTGCCCACCACAAATAACTGAAAACGGAAATAATAAAAAGCTGACGGTTTCATTATGAAATAGTTCCCTGAACATTCAGCCATTTTGTAACTGTAATACAAACTCCGACATTTGCTCTGACTCCACCAGACTGCTCAGCGCTTTCAACACATCAACTGGTAGTTACAACTTTATACAAGTCTGTGTGATTTGCAGCATCTACACAAACACATCCAATGACAAAACACAGTTGTTCCTCAACTGCTTCAATCTATCACTGGGACACATTTACTCACAACAATACATTCAATGTGTTGCAGACAGACAAGAACAAATCACATTCAATGGGGAATTTAACCCAAGTCTCTCCCCAAGATTAGAGCCGGTGTCCACTGGGGAGCGGCGGACAAAATACTCACCGATGGATGGATGTGAATCTGCTGTCCTCGCTCCCACAGCGGCCCCGAGTCTGCCCGCCCGCTCAGACACAGCGGTGGGCCCCGTTCCCCACAGCCTGGACAATGGAGACCCTCTCCTCTCCTCGCTCCCCCAGCCCGTGAACTCCCTCTCTTCTATTCTCTTCTCTCTTCCCCCGCCGCTGCAACAGCTCGGTCGGCAGGAAGGAAGCGACGCCCATCCGGTGACTTGCCAGTGTGCACATGAGCACTGCATCATCATGGCAGGGGCTGGGACAAGTCCATCACCGGGAAGGAAATTCAACAAACCCACAGATGCTGCAGGTCTAATATCAAACCCACAGATGCTGCAGGTCTAAACAAACCCACAGATGCTGCAGGTCTAAACACAAACCCACAGATGCTGCAGGTCTAATATCAATCCCACAGATGCTACAGGTCTAATATCAATCCCACAGATGCTGCAGGTCTAAACAAACCCACAGGTGCTGCAGGTCCAATATCAAACCCACAGATGCTGCAGGTCTAATATCAAACCCACAGATGCTGCAGGACATGCACATCTCTGAATATCTTTCCTGGTTCGAGAACACTGATGCAATTGTCAAGAAAGCTCATCAGCGCCTCTACTTCCCGAGTAGATTACGGAGAGTCGGTTTGTCACGGAGGACTCTCTCTCTAACTTCTACAGGTGCACAGTAGAGAGCATGCTGACCGGTTGTATCATGGCTTGGTTCGGCAACTTGAGAGCCCAGGAAAGGAAGAGAATACAAAAAGTAGTAAACACTGCCCAGTCCATCATCGGCTCTGACGTTCCTTCCATCGAGGGGATTTATCGAAGTTGTTGCCACAAAAAGGCTGGCAGTGTCATCAAAGGCCCACACCACCCTGGCGACACATTCATTTCCCTGCTACTGTCAGGTAGAAGGTACAGGAGCCTGAAGACTGCAACGACCAGGTTCAGGAATAGCTACTTCCCCACAGCCATCAGGCTATTAAACCTGGCTCGGACAAACTCTGAACATTAATAACCCATTATCTGTCATTTTGCACTTTATCAGTTTAATTATTCATGTGTTTTGTAGTCAATGCCTACTATGTTCTGTGTGCTGAAGCAAAGCAATAATTCATTGTCCTATCAGGGACCCATGGCAATAACCTTGAACTTGAACGAGGTCTAAACACAAACCCACAGATGCTGCAGGTCTAAACTCAAACCCACAGATGCTGCAGGTCTAATATCAAACACACAGATGCTGCAGGTCTAATATCAAACCCACAGATGCTGCAGGTCTAAACTCAAACCCACAGATGCTGCAGGTCTAATATCAAGCCCACAGATGCTGCAGGTCTAAACACAAACCCACAGATGCTGCAGGTCTAAACACAAACCCACAGATGCTGCAGGTCTCATATCAAACGCACAGATGCTGCAGGTCTAATATCAAACCCACAGATGCTGCAGGTCTAAACACAAACCCAAAGATGCTGCAGGTCTAAACTCAAACCCACAGATGCTGCAGGTCTAAACAAACCCACAGATGCTGCAGGTCTAAACACAAATCCACAGATGCTGCAGGTCTACTATCAAACCCACAGATGCTGCAGGTCTAATATCAAACCCACAGAAGCAGCAGGTCTAAACACAAACCGGATAACACAAACTCAAGTTCCCATTTAGGTTACACTCCACCTTCTAGTTTAAAATATCGATGAGTCCAAATGGTGAACTCTCTCCTCCAACAGATCCTGCCACACATATCATGGGTGGAATTGGCTGCTCACAACTTCTGCTCAAATAAAACAAAATGCTGTTCCGACACGTAAACACAACTCAAACATTTACCACACATTTCAAATTCCAAGAAAGGTTACAATTGGCAAAGTCACCGGCTGTTAGGTGGTTAATTGTAATAAGTCTGGAAATTATTAACTGTATTTAGAACTTTGATAAATGACTGGAAAGGCTAAATGTCACAAGAGCATCAATTGAGCTGTAGAGAGCAATGAGATGAGTGATGAAAGGAGGAGGAGCAGTTTCCCTGAGTAATCCGGACGAATACAGGGTAGAACGTTGATACAGGAATTAGCTGAAAGATTGTAGACCTGGTGAAAAGTTTCTCTCAACACAAGATCAGTACAGATCTGGAACTCATAGAAACATAGAAAATAGGTGCAGGAGTTGAAGCCATTCGGCCCTTCGAGCCTGCGCCAGTCGCCATTCAATATGATCATGGCTGATCATCCAACTCAGTATCCTGTACCTGCCTTCTCTCCGTACCCCCTGATCCCTTTAGCCACAAGGGCCACGCTTAACTCCCTCTTAAATATAGCCAATGAACTGTGGCCTCAAATAACTTCTGTGGCAGATAATTCCAGACCTACAATTACCTGTGAAGGTGAAGAAACATATACACTAGAATGTGTGCTTGAAGACTGGTTACCAGAAGGTGGGATCTGGCCGATGAACTCTTGCACAACCGGCAAAGACACTGTGGGTCGAATAACTGGCTTCCTCTGTCCTCAATGTATTGAAACCGCAAATGACCAACGGTAGCTGGGTGATGGAGGTACCACTGGTAGACACAGTGATGAAGACAGGAACCCCAAGCACATTTACACTGGGTGGAGCTGGACAGTCATTGTTCCACCGTTCCTCAGAGTCAGAAACAAGCCACCCCAGAAACACACCGACCCCGCCCCAGTCACAGATTCTGACCCCTGGAACTGAACTCTTCACTGAGGGGAATAACCAGGAATCAAGAGTGTTAAATTCTCACATGTACAATGGAACAATTATATTCTTACATGCAGCATAACATACCACCCGGCATACATCCAATCTATGGACATTTCATTCAGGTCACCCCTCATTCATCTAAACATTAAAGAACAGAGGCTGAGCATCCGTCTCGCTACACACGGCAACACCAGTCTGATGAAACTTGATGCAATATTATCCCTTATTAATGTTAATAAATGTTATCTAATACTCTTGTTGCTGCTGTAGCAAGGCACCATGTTCACTGTATAATAGTACAAAAACATTCACACAATACAGCATTGCTGCTTCATTGTCTGCTGGCGAGGATGGTCTCACATTTCCCACAGTCAACCCATCTGGCACCATGCTGTCACCCACACACCCTGTCCCCCACCCTGCCGAGCCCTCTCGCCGCCACCCTCCACCCTCCACACTCACCCTCCACACCCCATCCTCACCCTCCTGAACCCTCTCCTCACCCTCCACCCCGAGTCTCCCCGCCCGCCCGCCCGGCGTCAGCTTCCGCCACCCCCCACACCCACACCTGTCAATGCCCGTTACCCGCACGGTCCTGCTGTAGTCGACCATTGGCCGCTCCCGGGGCCGGACAACTGTGGACAGTTTAATGCTGAATAGGGGGGTCGGCCCAACGCGCCCGCTCGCGCACATTCCCGGTTTGAATGTGTCGTCTGTCGTCACCAACGGCCGCTCCCGGCCCCGGGCAACGGCGCGAGCGCGCGAGGGAGCGAGGCCCAGTGACGTCAACACGCAAACTCCCCGCCCAGACCAACTGTCGACGCCCGCTCACGCGCGCTCCCGCTCCCGCTCCCGCTCCCGCCTTCAAGCTGTCGTCACGCGCGCTCCCGCTCTCGCTCCCGGCTTCAAGCTGTCGTCACGCGCGCTCCCGATCCCGGCTTCACGCTGTCGTCACCAGCGGCCGCTCCCGGGCAACGGCGCGAGCGAGCGAGTGAGCGAGGCCCAGTGACGTCAACATTCCCGGCCCGGACCAACTGTCGGCGCCCGCTCACGCGCCTGCGCGTTATTTCCCGCCCGATCCACGTCCCCTCAACCGTCTCCGTCGCGCGTTTCCCGCCGGGCAGAAGATTCCAGAACATTCTCCACCAACGGTCGCTCGTTTCATTCATTCACTTCCCCACATCCACCTTCACTTTCATCACTCTCTTCCTCCTTCCCCCTCTCTCTCTCCCTTCCTCCCTCTCTCTCTGTTCCCTCCATCCTCCGCCTTCCCTTCCCTCTCTTCTCCTCCTTCCCTCTCTCCTCTCCCCTTCTTCTTCTCCTTCTTCCCTCTCTCTCCCTCTTCCTTCCCTCTCTCCACCCCTCTCTTCTCCTCCTTCCCTCTATCACTCCTTCCTCTCCTCTCTTCCTTCGCTCTTTCCCCCCTCTTCCTTCCCTTTCTCTCTCCCCCACTCTCTTCTCCCTCTTCCTTCCCTTTCTCTCTCCCCCACTCTCTTCTCCTCCTTCCCCCTCTCTCTCTCTCTCCCCCACTCTCTTCCCTCTTTCCCCCTCTTCCTTCCCCCTCTCTTAGACTGTGGGCCGAGCATCAAAAATGTGTCTAGAAATAGGATTTCGTGACCCAAGTCACCAAACTACATGAAATGTTCACATATTGTGTAAAACATATTTATATAAATCACCCCTGAAACTCGATATGAAGAAGACTTGCACATTTTTTATTAAATTAGAGAAAACCGGGCAAAATGTGGGTAATGTTTGAGTCCAAAGCAGATTTAACATTGAGTTGTCTGCCAGTTGGCCAATCACACGCTTTGTTTCAGGCTAGCACACAACATGTCTGAGGGGGCTTCACAGATGCCTGTTTTACTGGAGATTCCCATGTGTTGTTCTGTGGAATAAATGTGGTGGAAACTTGCAGCAGGTTCATTGTATTTAGTGGGAAAAGCATTAAAAAGGCTGAAGAAAGTGCTGCGAAGTGGATTAAAGTGCACGAAAGCCTTCAAAGTCCCTGCTGATGTGCTGGAACACAAAGAAGGTCCCCATGAATCAACTCTAACTGAAAGGTACAAAGTCTGAATTTATGAAAATCTATCTGTATGGACTTTAATTAATTTAATATAATACAGTTGCCGGGGTGGAGGGTGGAGCGTCGACAATGGTGCCGCCCGGGATCTAGTGTAATATAGTCGGGCCGCCCGGTTGCGGTGGGGAGCGAGCGTTATACAGTTGCCGGGGTTGAGGTGTAGCATCGACAATGGGGCCGCCCGGGATCGGGTGTAATACAGTCGGGCTGCCCGGTTGTGGTGGGGGAGCGAGCGTTATACAGTTTCAGGTTTCAGCTCCGGCTCCAGGTGACCGTGACCTGTAGTGACCGTGACCCCTCACCCCCCTCACCTCATCACCCCCCTCACCTAAACACGCCCCCCCACCAACCACCTTCACTCCCCTCAACACCTCACATCCCTGCCCCCTCCTCACTACCCATTCATCCACATAAACACCCGCCCCCCATCACCTCACCCCCTCAACCCCTCACAGCCCTGATCCCCTCCTCACTACCCATTCACCCCACATAAACACCCCCCATCACCTCACCCCTCAACCCGCTCACTCCACGTTTACCCCCTCACCCCCCTTCACCTCCTCACCCCTAATTCCCTCCAACCCTCACCCCCCTGACCCCCCTCACCCCTTCACCTCCTCACCCCTAAATCCCTCCAACCCTCACCCCCCTCAACCCACTTCACCTCATAACCCCCATCAACCACCTCACCACTCACCCCCTCATCCCCTCCCCTCACTACCCCTTCACCCCCCTCACCCCAACTATCCCCCTCACCCCCTCTCCCCTCCTAACCCCCACTCCCCCTCACCCACCTCCATTCCCACTCACCCCATCACCTCCTCCATCCCCTCCCCTACCCTCACCCCCTCCATCATATCCCTGACCCCCCATCCCCTCCATCACCATCTCACCCCCCCCTCTCCCCTTCAACCCCCATCGATATCTCACCCCATGCAGCCCTTCACCCCCATCACCACCCTAACACATCCCCTCACCCCCCTCCCCACCCCCTCACCCCCCTTCTCCCCCCCTCATCACCTCAACCCCACCTAAGCCCCTCAACCCCCTCACCCCACCATCCTCTCCATCCCACATCCGCCTGACCCTCCCCTCACCCACTCCCCCACTCATCCCCCTAACAAGCCTCATCCGCCCTCAACACCATATAACCATATAACAATTACAGCACGGGAACAGCCTCAACCCCCTCAATCCCCTGACTCCCCCCCTCCCCCCGCACAACATCTCACCACCTAATCCCCTCCTCTCACCACCACCAATCCCCTCACCTCCCCCTCAGTCACCCCTCCCCCACTCACCCCCCCAAAACAATCTCACCCGACCTCACCACCCACTCCTCACCCCTCAACCACCTCACCCATCAACGTCTCCACACCTCACCCACTCCACCTCACCTGCTCAACCCCTTCTCACCCCTCATGCCCCACTCATCCCCCCTTCACCCCACTTACCCTCCTCTACCCTCCCCTCTCAACCCCTCACCCACCGCACACCCCTGACCCCCCCTCACTACCCTTTCACACCCACTCACCCCCAAATAAACCCCCTCCTACCCCCCTCACCCACCAGCGCCTCACCGTCTCACCCCCATTTCAACCTCTCCCCCCCTCCAACTACCTCACTCCCCCCTCATCCCACTTCCCCCTCATCCGCTCCTCACCCTCACCCCCTCATCCACCACCACTTCACCCCCTCCCGCTCCTCACTCCCCCCTCCCCCTCACATCCCTCACCCCCTCCTCACTACCCTTTCACCCCACATAAACGACCCCTCCCCCAATCCCCTCCACCCCTCAACCCCTCAACCCCTCAACCCCTGACCTCAGTATCCCCCTCACCTTCACCGCTCAACGTCTCATAACATTGCACCCCTTCATCCCCCATCACCACCTCACCCACGACCCCCCTCCTAAACCCACTCTCCCCCTCACCTCCCCTCTCCCCTCACCCCGCCACACCCGTTTACCCCCTCCCCCCCTCACTCCCCCCTCACCCCCCTTCACCCTCCTCACCCCTCAACCCCTCCAACCCTCACCCCCCTCACTCCCCCTCACCCCCCTTCACCTCCTCACACTAAATCCCTCCAACCCTCACCCCCCTTCACCTCCTCACCCCTCCTAACCCCCATCAACCACCTCACCCCCTCATCCTCCCCCACTACCCCTTCATTCCCCCTCACCCCACCTAAACCCCCCTAACCACCTCACCCCCTCATCCCCTCATCCCCTCCTAACCCCCACTCTCCCCCCTCCCCACCTCATCTCCCCACTCACGCCATCACCTCCTCCATCCCCTCCCCACCCTCACCCCCCTCCACCACATCCCCTGACCCTCCCCCTCTTTCACCCCCTCACCTCACCTAAACCCCCTAAACTGGGTTTAGGGACTGAAGTTTATGGGGTAACATGAGGGGAACTTCTCTTACTCAGAGAGTGGTGCTGTGTGAATGAGCTTCCAGTGAAGGTGGGTGGAGGCAGGTCGTTTTCATCATTTAAAAATAAAATTGGATAGTTATATGGATGGGAAGGGAATGGAGGGTTATGGTCTGAGCGCAGGTATATGGGACTGGGGAGATTATGTGTTAGGCACGGACTAGAAGGGTCGTGATGGCCTGTTTCCGTGCTGTAATTGTTATATGGTCATATGGTATATGGTTAAACCGCACCCTCCCCCTTACCCCACTCACCCTCTTGACCCCCATTCCCCCTTACCCCACTTCCCCCCTCAACCCCCTCACCCTGCTTCACCCCTACCCCTTTCACCCCCCTCACCCCCAATGCCTCCTCACCCTCCTATCACCCCTCTCGCCCCTCAATCCCCTCACCCACCTCCACCTCCTCGACCCCCAGTCACCCCCCTTCACCCCACTTCCCCCTCATCACCTTCTCCCTCTCCTCTCCTTCCCCTCTCCTCCCCTCTCTCCCCTCCCCTCTCCTCTCCTCTCCTCTCCTCTCCTCTCCTCTCCTCTCCTCTCCTCTCCTCTCCTCTCCTCTCTCTCCTCTCCTCTCCTCTCCCTGACCCCACCCCCTCCATCAGCACCTCACCCCCCTCTCCCCCTTCACCCCATCACTACCCTTACACTCCCCTCACCCCACCCCCCGCCCACCCCCTCACTCCCCTTTCACACCCCTCACCATCTCACCCCCACCTAAGCCCCCTCACTCCCCTTTCACACCCCACCAACCTCTCCACCCCACACCCTCCTGACCCTCCCCTCACTCCCTCCCCCTCTCACCCCCCTAACAGCTCATCCGCCCTCAACCCCTCACCCCTTCCCCCCGTCACCCCACTAATCCCCTCCTCACCCGACCTCCTCCTCACTTCCTTCCCCCTCTCCTCACTCACCCTCTCACCCCTCCACCAGTCCCTCCCCTCTCCCACTCACCCCCCTAACAAGCTCATCCGCCCTCAACACCTCAACCCCTTCCCCCCCTCACCCCACTCATCCCCCACTCACCCCACTCACCCTCATTCCCCACTCCCCATTGCACCACGTCATCCCCTCATCACCACCTCACCCCCGACCCCCACTCACCCCCATCCTAAACCCCACTATCCCCCTCACCGCCCTCGTAAACCCCACTCCCCCCCTCACTTCCTCCTCCACCTCAACCCGCTAACTCCCGTTTACCCCCTCACCCCCTTCACTCCCTCAACTAAATCCCTCCAACCCTCACCCCCACCCCTGCCTCACCCCTCACCCCACTTCACCTCCTAACCCCCATCAACCACCTCACCCTCACCCCATCATCCCCTCCCCTCACTACACCTTCACCCCCCCTCACCCCACCTAAACCCCTCCTAACCACCTCACCCCTCACCCCCTCATCCCTCCTAACCCCCACCCCCCCTCACCCCACCTCCATTCCCAGCTCACCCCATCACCTCCTCCATCCCATCCCCTACCCTCACCCCTCCATCACATCCCTGACCCTCCCCTCACTCCCCTTTCACTCCCCCCTCACCCCACTAAAACCCCCCTAACCCCCACTCCCCCTTACCCCACTCCACCCCCTCCTAACCCCACACCCCTCTTACCCCACATCCCCTCAACCCCCTCACCCTGCTTCACTCCCCACCCCCTTCACCCCTCACCCTCCTATCCCCCTCTCGGCCCTCAACCACCTCACCCACCTCAACTCCTCGACCCCCACTCACCCCCATTCACCCCCACTTCCCCCTCATTCCCCACTCACCTTCTCCCCCACACATCCCTGACCCCCCACCCCCTCCATCACCACCTCAACCCCCCTCTCCCCCTTCACTCCTCATCGCCATCTCACCCCATTGCAGCCCTTCACCCCCCCCCCATCACCACCCTAACACTCCACTCACCCCCCCCACCCCACCCCTCACTCCCCTTTCACACCCCCCTCACCATCTCACCCCCACTAAGCTCCCTCAATCCCCTCACCCCACCACCTCTCCCACCCCACACCCCCTCCTGACCCTCCCCTCACCCCCTCCCCACTCACCCCCTAAAAAGCTCATCCGCCATCAACACCATATAACCATATAACAACTTACAGCACGGGAACAGGCCATCTCGGCCCTACAAGTCCGTGCCGAACCAACTTTTTCCCCTTTGCTCCCACCTGCTCCTGCACTCATACCATAACCCTCCATTCCCTTCTCATCCATATGCCTATCCAATTTATTTTTAAATGATACCAACGAACCTGCCTCCACCACTTCCACTGGAAGCTCATTCCACACCGCTACCACTCTCTGAGTAAAGAAGTACCCCCTCATGTTACCCCTAAACATCTGTCCCTTAATTCTGAAGTCATGGGCCTCTTGTTTGAATCTTCCCTATTCTCAAAGGGAAAAGCTAGTCCACATCAACTCTGTCTATCATTTTAAAGACCTCTATCAAGTCCCCCCTTAACCCTTCTGCGCTCCAAAGAATAAAGCCCTAACTTGTTCAACCTTTCTCTGTAACGTAGTGTTGAATCCCAGGCAGCATTCCAGTAAATCTCCTCTGTACTCTCTCTATTTTGTTGACATCCTTCCTAGAATTGGGCGACCAAAATTGTACACCATACTCCAGATTTGGTCTCACCAATGCCTTGTACAATTTTAACATTACATCCCAGCTTCTATACTCAATGCTCTGATTTATAAAGGCTAGCATACTAAAAGCTTTCTTTACCACCCTATCTATATGAGATTCCACCTTCAAGGAACTATGCACGGTTATTCCCAGATCCCTCTGTTCAACTGTATTCTTCAATTCCCTACCATTGACCATGTATGTCCTATTTTGATTTGTCCTGCCAAGGTGTAGCACCTCACATTTATCAGCACATTTATTAGCACCTCACCCTCTCCCCCCCCCTCACCCCACTAATCCCCTCCTCACCCTCCTTCCCCCACACACTTCCATCCGCTCACCCACCCCCCCCAGTCCCCCCTCATTCCCCACTCACCCCCTTCAACCCCTCACCCCTCACACCACTCACCCCCTTCACAACCCCACTTCCAAGTGTGACTTGAATAGGCTGGGTGAGTGGGCAAATGTTTGGCAGATGCAGTATAATGTGGATAAATGTGAGGTTATCCATTTTGGTGGCAAAAACGGGAAAGCAGACTATTATCTAAATGGTGGCCGATTGGGAAAGGGGGAGATGCAGCGAGACCTGGGTGTCATGGTACACCAGTCATTGAAGGTAGGCATGCAGGTGCAGCAGGCAGTGAAGAAAGCCAATGGTATGTTGGCTTTCATAGCAAAAGGATTTGAGTCTAGGAGCAGGGAGGTTCTACTGCAGTTGTACAGGGTCTTGGTGAGACCAGACCTGGAGTATTGCGTACAGTTTTGGTCTCCAAATCTGAGGAAAGACATTCTTGCCATAGAGGGAGTACAGCGAAGGTTCACCAGACTGATTCCTGGGATGTCAGGACTGTCTTATGAAGTAAGACTGGATAGACTTGGTTTATACCTTCTAGAATTTAGGAGATTGAGAGGGGATCTTATAGAAACTTACAAAATTCTTAAGGGGTTGGACAGGCTAGATGCAGGAAGATTGTTCCCGATGTTGGGGAAGTCCAGGACAAGGGGGTCACAGCTTAAGGATAAGGGGGAAATCCTTTAAAACCGAGATGACAAGAACTTTTTTCACACAGAGAGTATCACTCGCTCAAACCGCTGACGGGCAAGCAAGGAGATCAGAGACTGCTGAAATCAGCAGGGTGCACCTTCCCTTCCTTCCGTGCCTCCGTCAAGCGGCCGGAGTGGCGATCGCGGACGAGCCCCCAACTTGTGAGATATATGGTTTGTGCTCACAATCACTACTCAGAGACTAAATCGTGGAAACAAGAAATGCTTTATTTGCGAGTCTGCAGAACCGGGTGCCTCTCCAAGTTGAGACACCCCGAGCAAAGGAAAACGTCTATTCAGTATACAGTCTTTATTGATCGGACGCCTCCCCTTCTGACCCCTTCCAATCAGGGTACCGAGGTTCACAATCTTCCAACCCTCCCCTCCGTGCGTCATCAATCATTCCCTCTCCTCCCACATCATACATCGCATGTACATTTAAATTAGGTTCTTTGTCATGAGGGGCGGGACTAGTGTAAATGTGGCATGTGGGTCGCGGTGGAACAAATGTAGATGGGGCATGTTGGTTGCGGTTGGACTAGTGGAGTTGGGGCATGTTGGTCGGGGTGGGACTAGTGTAGATGGGGCATGTTGGTCGGGGTGGGACTAGTGGAGATGGGACATGTTGGTCGGGGTGGGAGTAGTGGAGATGGGACATGTTGGTCGGGTTGGGACTAGTGTTGATGGGGCATGTTGGTCGGGGTGGGACTAGTGTAGATGGGGCATGTTGGTCGGGGTGGGACTAGTGTAGATGGGGCATGTTGGTCGGGTGGGACTAGTGTAGATGGGGCATGTTGGTCGGGGTGGGACTAGTGCAGATGGGGCATGTTGGTCGGGGTGGGACTAGTGTAGATGGGGCATGTTGGTCGGGGTGGGACTAGTGTTGATGGGGCATGTTGGTCGGGGTGGGACTAGTGTAGATGGGGCATGTTGGTCAGGGTGGGACTAGTGGAGATGGGGCATGTTGGTCGGGGTGGGACTAGTGTAGATGGGGCATGTTGGTCGGGGTGGGACGAGTATAGATGGGGCATGTTGGTCGGGGTGGGACTAGTGTAGATGGGGCATGTTGACGGGGCTGGACTAGTGTAGATGGGGCATGTTGGTCGCGGTGGGACTAGTGTAGACGGGGCATGTTGACGGGGCTGGACTAGTGTAGATGGGGCATGTTGGTCGCGGTGGGACGTGTAGATGGGGCATGTTGGTCGAGGTGGGACGTGTAGATGGGCATGCTGGTCGGGGTGGGACTAGTGTAGATGGGGCATGTTGACGGGGCGGGACTAGTGTAGATGGGGCATGTTGGTCGGGGTGGGACGTGTAGATGGGGTATGTTGGTCGGGGTGGGACTAGTGTAGAAGGGGCATGTTGACGGGGCTGGACTAGTGTAGATGGGGCATGTTGGTCGCGGTGGGACGTGTAGATGGGGCATGTTGGTCGAGGTGGGACGTGTAGATGGGCATGCTGGTCGGGGTGGGACTAGTGTAGATGGGGCATGTTGACGGGGCGGGACTAGTGTAGATGGGGCATGTTGGTCGGGGTGGGACGTGTAGATGGGGTATGTTGGTCGGGGTGGGACTAGTGTAGATGTGATATGTTGGTCGCGGTGGAACAAGTGTAGATGGGGCATGTTGGTTGGGGTGGGACTAGTGGAGATGGGGCACGTTGGTCGGGGTGGGACTAGTGTAGATGGGGCATGTTGGTCGGGGTTGGACTAGTGTAGATGGGGCATGTTGGTCGGGGTGGGACTAGTGTAGATGGGGCATGTTGGTCGGGGTGGGACTAGTGGAGATGGGGCATGTTGGTCGGGGTGGGGATAGTGGAGATGGGGCATGTTGCTCGGGGTGGGACTAGTGTTGATGGTGCATGTTGGTCGGGGTGGGACTAGTGGAGATGGGGCATGTTGGTCGGGGTGGGACTAGTGTAGACGGGGCATGTTGCTCGGGGTGGGACTAGTGTTGATGGTGCATGTTGGTCGGGGTGGGACTAGTGGAGATGGGGCATGTTGGTCTGTGTGGGACGTGTAGATGGGGCATGTTGGTCGGGGTGGGACTAGTGTAGATGGAGCATGTTGACGGGGCGGGACTAGTGTAAATGTGGCATGTGGGTCGCGGTGGAACAAATGTAGATGGGGCATGTTGGTTGCGGTGGGACTAGTGTAGATGGGGCATGTTGGTCGGGGTGGGATTAGTGTAGATGGGGCATGTTGGGCTGGGGTGGGGACTAGTGTAGATGGTGCATGTTGGTCGGGGTGGGACTATTGTAGATGGGGCATGTTGATCGGGTGGGACTAATGTAGATGAGGCATGTTGGTCGGGGCGTGGGACTAGTGTAGATGGAGAATGTTGGTTGCGGTGGGACTAGTGGAGATGGGGCATGTTGGTCGGGGTGGGAATAGTGTAGATGGGGCATGTTGGTCGTGGTGGGACTAGTGTAGATGGGGCATGTTGGTCGGGGTGGGACTAGTGTAGATGGGGCATGTTGGTCGGGGTGGGACTAGTGTAGATGGGGCATGTTGGTCGGGGTGGGACTAGTGTAGATGGGGCATGTTGGTCGGGGTCGGAATAGTGTAGATGGGGCATGTTGTTCAGGGTGGGACTAGTGTAGATGGGGCATGTTGGTCGGGGTGGGACTAGTGTAGATGGGAACGTTGGTCGGGGTGGGACTAGTGTAGATGGGGCAGTGTTGGTCGGGGTGGGACTAGTGTAGATGGGGCATGTTGGTCGAGGTGGGCAAGTTGGGCCGTAGGGCCAGTTTCCGTGCTGTATATCCCCTGTGACTGCATTAAATCAAACAAACTGTACTAAATTAAATATAATGTGTTTAATCAATGAATTATATTTTATACACACAATATTAGGCCTGTATACATTATTATAACACATATATATTTATATTCATGCAGTAACTCAGTGGGTCAGGCAGCATCTGTGGAGAACATGGAACATCTTTACACCCAGAGAGTACTGAATCTGGGTAATTCGGGACTGAAAATTAACTCAGTGGAACCCATTGGGTCCCAGTCACACGGGATTGTTCCTCCTACGCAATTCCCCCACCACCCATAGCCCCCAACGCAACGGCGGGAGCGTCCTGCAGCCAGTGGATTGGGGGGGGGGGGGCGGAGGGGTGTGGGGGGAGGGGGTGTGTGGGGGTGTGTATGAGTGTCTGTATCTGTGTGTCTGTAAGTCCATGTGTGTCTGTGTGTGTGTGTGTGTGTGTCTGTGTATCTGTGTCTGTGTGTCTGTGTCTGTTTATCTATGTCTGTGTGTATGCGGAGGGGGGCAGGAGCCAATTTAAAATAACTTGGCCGAAGAAGTTAGCAATTCAGGACGAGATGTATCTTGGGCCTTTATTTTAGGCTTTAGATTATTTCAAAACAACTTGCCCCTAGACATTACCAGTTCAGGCTTAGATGGATTGCTTTGGCCTACATTTTAGGCTTCAGATTCTTTTAAGACAAGTTGGCCCAAGATGTTACCAGTTCAGGCCTAGATAGATTTTTTTGGGCCTATATTTTAGGCTTTGGGCAATTTTAAGACAACTCGGCCCTAGACGAGGGGTGCGGAACCTTTTCATGCAATGCCGCATTAAGTTAGCTGTAATTTAATAAGGCCGCATCAAAGAAACTTCAAGTAGATATAGTTCAAAATGTACAGTAAACATCTAACTAGTATGTACTAACTTCAAAACAATGAAAACATTTTGTTTATATCGATTAATTAACCTTTTAATGACTTTGTTGTGACTGCTTTCTAGAGTCTAGTCGCATTAGAACTAAATCATGAGTTTAACAGGTGTTAAAACAGCCCTCATGACTTATTAATGTTTTAATTGTGGCTGTCAGACGCTGAGGACTATGTTGTTGAATCTTACTTTTACTCTTTGGTATTTTAAATACGTTCATTTTAAGATTAAAACAAAAAATAATAAAAGGACAAACAAAAACATATTAATATAAATAAAATGATTTGGTCTACAAAATTTCGATTCATTCAAAAGGCCGCACTTAATGACCGAGAAGTAGGCATGCAGCCTTAAGGCCACAGGTTACCCACCCCTGCCCTAGACATCACCAGATCAGGACTAGATGGCTTTGTCAACCTATATTTTAGGCTTTAGTCTATTTTAATACAACTTGGCCCTAGACTTTACCAGATCAGGACTAGATGGATTTTGGGCCTATATTTCAGGCTTTCGATCATTTTAAGAAGTTGGCCATAGACATTACCAGTTCAGGCTTAGATTTTTTTGGGGTCTAAATTTGTGGCTTTAGATTCTTTTAAGGCAAGTTGGCCGCAGATGTTACCAGTTCAGTGTTTAAGAAGGAACGGCAGATGCTAGAAAATCAAACGAAGACAAAAATGCTGGAAAAACTCAGCCGGTGAGGCAGCATCTATGGAGCGAGGTAAATAGGCAACGTTTCAGGTTGAGACCCATCTTCAGACTGATGTGAGGGGAGATTGAGAGAAATAAAGAGGGAGACAGAGGAGGGAGGGAGAGAGGGGGGAGAAGAGAGAAGGGAGAGAGAGAGGCGAGAGCGAGAGAGGGGGAAAGAGAGAAGTCTGAAAAAGTGTTTCTTCCCGAAACCTTGCCTATATCCGCTTCATTACCAGATCAGGATTAGATGGATTATTGGGCGTATCTTTTGGGTTTTCGATTATTTTAAGATAAGTTGGCCCTAGACATTACAGTTCAGATATGGGGTTTTTTGGGCCTAAATGTTAAGCTTAAGATTCTTTTAAGGCAAGTTGGCCTGAGACATCAACAATTCTGGCTAATACGGATTTTGAGCCTAAATTGAGAGAGAGGGGCGAGAGAGAGCACAATCAGTTAATAAAATTAACAAGACACTCAGGCCCTTCCGCCCATCTTGCCCACACCGGCCAACATGCCTCATCTACACTAGTCCCCACCCTGACCAACGTGCCCCATCTACACTAGTCCCAACTGCTGTCGGCGTTTGGCCTATATCCCTCCAAACCTGTCCTATCCATGTACCTATTCAAGTGTTGTGCTAGTCCCCAGCCTCAACTACCTTCTCCGGCAGCTCGTTCCATACACCCACCACATTCTGTGTGGTAACTTGCCCCTCAGGTTCCTATTCAATTTTTCCCACCCCCGCAACTCGTGTCCTCTGGTCATCGATTCCCCTACTCTGGGCAAGAGACTATGTGCGTCTCCCCGATCTATTCCTCTGGTGATATTATACACCTCTATAAGATCGCTTCTCATCTTCCTGCCCTCCAAGGAATAGTCACTGTAAAGAAGTGTCATCAACACACTGTAACTTTACTTCTTTTATTCACACTGTCACATACTGTAACATCACAGTGAGCACTAGCTGTACGTGGTCTGTCACGGTAACTAGAGCGAGAGCAGTGCAGCCGGGATGAAGCAACATGGATCGGCTTGTTGAGGATGGTGACAAGCGGCTGGTGGTCGGTTTCGATGGTGAACGTGTTGCCCAGAATGTAGTCCTTGAACTTCGAGCAGGCAAACACCACAACCAGCAAGTCCTTCTCTATCTGAGCATAGCGCTGCTCCGCCTGGGTCATGGTGCAGGATGCGTAGGAAACAGGCAGCTGCAGGCCGTTGTGGAGCTGCAGACAGGCGGCACCGATCCCGAACTGAGAGGCGTCGCAGGTGATGACAATGGGACACTTCAGGTCAAATCATTTGAGCGTGGGAATACTGATCAGTCTGGATTTCAGGACGTCGAAAGCTTTCTGATGTTGAGGGAACCAAGCCCAGGCATTGTCCTTCTTAATCAAGTCCCTCAGGGGCGCGCTCAGCTCCCTGAGGTCGGGGATGAACTTCCCCAGGTAGTTGACCATGCCCGGGAAACGTTGCAGGCTGGGCACGTCAGTGGGTGATGACATCCCGGAGATTGCAGTCGTCTTCTGCGGGTCGGGTTTCAGCCTCGAGGCCGTGAATACATGCCCCACATATGTGACCTCTAGGACACGGAACCGGCATTTCTTGGGGTTCAATTTCAAGTTGATCTTCCGGGCCCGGTCCTGGACGTGGCGGAGTTTGAAATTGTGCTCAGCGACGTCCTTACCATAGACCAGGATGTCGTCAACGATGAAGGCACACGTTAAACCGGCGAACAGTTGTTCCATCGTCCGTTGGAACACCTCGCTGGCAGAGTTTATCCCAAATGGCATTCGGAGGGACCGGAACCTGCCGTGGGGGTGCTGAAAGTTGTCAGGTAGGAGGAATGCTCATCGAGCGGTATCTGCCAGAAGGAACTCTTGGACCGTAAACAAAGGCGTGGGAAGGGGGGAGGCCATCGAGCTAGGCTGCAATCAAATACTCACCAGCCAGCTCTGCCCAGAATTTTCCTCGCGAATGTCCGGTCCTTGGTGAGTAAAATAGATGAACTAAGGCTGCGGATCACCACACACAGAAGGATCGCCGACTGCAACGCCATGGTATTCACTGAAACATGGCTCAAGGACAACATCCCAGACAACGCCATTAAGCTGGAGGGACGCACTGTCTTCAGGGCCGACAGAACAGCGGAGGACTCCGGTAAGACCAAGGGCGGCAGACTGTGTATTTATGTGAATAACACATGGTGCACGGACGTTGTTAAGATTGGTAGTCACTGCTCTGCTGACCTGGAATACCTGATGTTAAAGTGCAGGCCCTTCTATTTGCCCAGGGAATTCACATCGACTGTTATCACTGCAGTCTATGTTCCCCCGGATGCTAATGCCAGGCTAGCAATGGAAGAGCTGCAAGCTGCTATCAGCAAACATCTATCTGCTCACCCAGAGGGGGCATTTATTGTTGCGGGTGATTTCAACCACTCCGACCTTAAAACTGTACTCCCCAGGTTCCATCAGCATGTTTCCTGCCCAACCAGAGGAAACAATATTTTGGACTTAGATTACACTAATATTACTGAAGCCTACAAAGCCCTCCCCCTCCCCTACCTTGGACAGTCTGACCACCTCTCCCTGTTCCTGCTCCCCAAATACACACCTCTGATCAGACGTGTGAAACCTACCATGAGGACAGTGAAGGTTTGGCCTGAGGGGGCTGTCTCTGACTTACAGGAGCAGTTTCAGCAGACAGACTGGAGTTTCTTTGCTACTCAGTCCACCTCCAATTCACAAGTGGACATCAACTCGTACACCTCAACAGTTCTGGACTATATAAAATTCTGTACCGATAATGTCACTACCCACAAGGAGATTAAGACCTTCCCTAACCAGAAGCCGTGGATGAGCAGGGAGGTCAGACTCCTACTGAAGCCTCGCGATGCCGCTTTCAGATCTGGCGACGCTGAGGGATACAGGTCATCCAGGGCCAATCTGAAAATGGGAATTAGGATTGTTAAACTCAATCATAAACGGCGGATTGAGGAGCATTTCCACAACAACTCTGACCCCAGGTGCATGTGGCAAGGAATCAAATCCCTTGCCGATTATCAGAAAGTTAACACCCCTCCCCCAGACAACGCCACCCTGCCTGACGAGCTAAACCACTTCTATGCTCGCTTTGACCGGGACAACAAAACCCCAGCCATTAAAGTTGCTCCACCCCCGAATGAACAACCTCTCAGCCTCTCCACCTCTGCTGTACAAGATGCACTGAGCAAGGTGAATGAGCACAAAGCTGCCGGTCCCGATGGCATCCCTGGCCGGGTGCTTAGGGCATGTGCTGGACAACTATCTCCAGTCCTCGCCGACATTTTCAATCTGTCACTGGCCCAGGGTGTTGTCCCCACTTGCCTCAAGACACCAACCATCGTGCCAGTACCCAAACAGTCAGCTACAGGGAGTCTCAATGATTTCCGCCCAGTGGCACTCACCCCTGTCATTTTAAAGTGCTTTGAGCGGCTGATCTTGGCTCACCTCAAAGCCTGCCTCCCCCCCACACTGGACCCCCATCAGTTTGCCTACCGGACCAACAGGTCAGATTCAGATTCAGATTCAATTTTAATTGTCATTGTCAGTGTACAGTACTGTACAGTACAGTCAGTGTACAGTACAGAGACAACGAAATGCATTAAGGTCTACAGAGGACGCCATATCGGCGGCCCTACACTCTGCCCTGACCCACCTGGACTACAACAACTCCTACATCAGGCTGCTGTTCATTGATTTCAGTTCTGCCTTTAACACCGTCATCCCCGCCAGCTTGATCACCAAACTCAGCGGACTTGGCATCTCCACCTCCCTCTACAACTGGACACTGGACTTCCTCACCAAGGGTCAATAACCTCACCTCCTCCACTATAACACTGAACACCGGAGTGCCACAGGGCTGTGTGCTCAGCCCTATCCTCTACTCCCTCTTCACCCACGACTGCATCCCAAAGTACGGATCCAACGCTATTATTAAGTTTGCTGACGATACCACGGTAGTAGGACTGATCAGCGACAACGATGAGTCAGCCTACAGGGATGAGATCCAGCACCTGACCAGCTGGTGTGCCAACAATAACCTCGTCCTCAACTCCAAGAAGACGAGGGAGATTATTGTTGACTTCAGGCAGACCAGAGGAGGCAGTCATACCCCCATCCATATAAACGGGACTGAGGTGGAGCGCGTCTCCAGCAATAAATTCCTCGGAGTACATATCTCGGAGGACTTGTCCTGGTCCCTCAACACCTCCAAGCTGATCAAAAAGGCACAGCAGCGCCTTTACTTCCTTAGGAGGCTCAAGAAAGCCCACCTGTCCCCCCAGATCCTGACCAACTTTTACCGCTGTACCATAGAGAGTATCCTGACCACCTGCTTCACGGTATGGTACAGCAGCTGCACTGCTGCGGACAGGAAGGCACTACAAAGGGTGGTGAAAACAGCAGAGCACATCATCGGTGCCCCGCTCCCAGCCATGGATGCCCTCCACTGAAAACGGTGTCTGAGACGGGCTGGGAAGATCATCAAAGACCCCTCCCACCCCAACCATGGACTGTTTGCCCTCCTCCCATCAGGGAGGCGGTACAGGAGCCTCAGGTCACGTACTAGTAGGATGAGGAACAGCTTCTACAATAATACAATCACACTGCTGAACTCGGAGTCCCGCCGATAGATTTCTCTGGTCCCTCCGTTCCCTTTGTTTAATCATTCTGTATTTCCTGATTATTCTGTACCTTCCCTCTTTCTATTTGTTTTGTTTGTCTTTATGTACAAC
>JAWMAR010002175.1:0-81480 GCA_036785375.1 Leucoraja ocellata | reverse complement strand
CCAAAAACAATCTCACCCGACCTCACCACCCACTCCTCACCCCCACAACCACCTCACCCATCAACCTCTCCACCCCTCACCCTCTCCCCCTCACCTCCTCAACCCCTTCTCACCCCCCACCCAACTCATCCCCCCTTCACCCCACTCACCCTCATCTCCCCCCTGCTCCCTCAACCCCCTCACCCACCTCACACCTCTGACTCCCCCTCACTACCCTTTCACAGCCACTCACCCCCAAATAAACCCCCTCCTACCCCCTCACCCACCAGCGCCTCACCGTCTCACCCCATTTCAACCTCTCCCCCCCTCCCCTACCCTCACTCCCCACTCACCCAACTTCCCCCTCACCCGCTCCTCACCCTCACCCCCTCATCCCCACCACCTTCACCCCCTCCCCCGCCCTCACTCCCCCCTCCCCTCACATCCCTGACCCCCTCCTCACTACCCTGTCACCCCACATAAACACCCCTCCCCCAATCCCCTCACCCCTCAACCCCTCAACCCTTGACCTCCATACCCCCCTCACCTTGACCCCTCAACGTCTCACCCCATTGCACCCCGTCATCCCCCCATCACCACCTCATCCCTGACCCCCCTCCCAAATCCCCCCTCCTAAACCCCACTCCCCCCCTCACCTCCTTCTCTCCCCTCACACCGCTCACTCACCGTTTACCCCCTCACCCCCCTTCACCTCCGCACCCCTCAACCCCTCCAACCCTCACCCCCCTTCACCTCCTCACCCCACCTAACCCCCATCAACCACCTCACCCCATCATCCACTCCCCTCACTATCCCTTCACCCCCCTCACTCCAGCTAACCCCCCCTAACCACCTCACCCCTCACCCCCTCATCTCCTCCTAACCCCCACTCCCCCCTCACCCCACCTCATTCCCCACTCACGCCATCACCTCCTCCATCCCCTCCCCTACCCTCACCCCCCACCATCACATCCCCTCCCCTCCCCTCCCCTCCCTTTCACACCCCCTCACCTCACCTAACCCCCCCTAACCCGCACTCTCCTCCTTATCCCACTCACCCCCTCCTGACCCCCACTCCCCCACTAACCCCCTTCCCCCTCACCCCATCACCCTGCTTCATCCCCTACCCCCTTCACCCCCCCCTCACCCCCAATTCCCCCTCACCCTCCTATCCCCCCCTCTCCCCTCAACCCCCCTCACCCACCTCACCTCCTCGACACCCAGTCACCCCCCTTCACCACCACTTCCCCCTCATCACCTTCCCCTCTCCTCTCCTCTCCTCTCCTCCCCTCTCCTCCCCTCCCCTCTCCTCTCCTCTCCTCTCCTCTCCTCTCCTCTCCTCTCCTCTCCTCTCCTCTCCTCTCCTCTCCTCTCCTCTCCTCTCCTCTCCTCTCCTCTCCTCTCCTCTCCTCTCCTCTCCTCTCCTCTCCTCTCCTCTCCTCTCCTCTCCCTTCCCTGACCCCACCCCCTCCATCAGCACCTCACCCCCCTCTCCCCTTCACCTCCCATCACCATCTCACCCCATTGCAGCCTTTCACCCCCCATCACTACCCTAACACTCCCCTCACCCCACTCCCATCACCCCACTCCCCCCACCCCCTCACTCCCCTTTAACACCCCACCAACCTCTCCACCCCACACCCTCCTGACCCTCCCCTCACCCCCTCCCCCACTCACCCCCTAACAAGTTCATCCGCCCTCAACCCCTCACCCCCTTCCCCCGTCACCCCGCTAATCCCCTCCTCACCCGACCTCCTCCTCACCTCCTCACCCCAGTACCCCCCTCCCCCACTCACCCCCCTAACAAGCTCATCCGCCCTCAACACCTCACCCCCTTTCCCCCCCTCACCCCTCATTCCCCACTCACCCCATTGCACCCCGTCATCCCCCCATCACCACCTCACCACCGACCCCCCTCATCCCCCTCCTAAACCCCACTCCCCCCTCACCTCCTCCTCCACCCTCAACCCGCTCACTCCCTGTTTACCCCCTCACCCCCCTTCACCTCCTCACCCCTAAATCCCTCCAACCCTCAGCCCCTTGCCTCCCCCCTCACCCCACTTCACCTCCTAACCCCCATCAACCACCTCACCCCTCACCCCCTCATCCTCTCCTAACCCCCATCCCCCCCCTCACCCCACCTAATTCCCCGCTCACCCCATCACCTCCTCCATCCCCTCCCCTACCCTCACCCCCTCCATCACATACCTGACCCTCCCCTCACTCCCCTTTCACTCCCCCCTCACCCCACCTAAACCCCCCCAACCCCCACTCCCCGCCTTACGCCACTCACCCCTCCTAACCCCCACTCCCCCCTTACTCCACTTCCTCCCTCAACCCCCTCACCCTGCTTCAGCCCCACCCCCCTTCACCCCCTCACCACCGATGCCCCCTCACCCTCCTATCCCCCCTCTCGCCCCTCAACCAACCTCACCCACCTCAACTCCTCGACCCCCACTTACCCCCATTCACCCCCACTTCCCCCTCATTCCCCACTCACCTTCTCTCCCCTCACATCCCTGACCCCCACCCCCTCCATCACCACCTCACCCCCCTCTCCCCTTCACCCCCCATCGCCATCTCACCCCATTGCAGCCCTTCACCCCCCCATCACCACCCTAACACTCCCCTCACCCCCCTCCCCACCCCCTCACTCCCCTTTCACACCCCTCACCATCTCACCCCCACCTAAGCTCCCTCACCCCCCTCACCCCACCAACCTCCCCATCCCACACCCTCCTGACCCTCCCCTCACCCCCTCCCCCACTCACCCCCCTAACAAGCTCATCTGCCCTCAACACCATATAACCATATAACAATTACAGCACGGAAACAGGCCATCTCGGTCCTACAAGTCCATGCCGAACAACTTGTTTCCCTTTATCTCACCTGCCTGCACTCATACCATAACCCTCCATTCCCTTCTAATCCATATGCCTATCCAATTTATTTTTAAATGATACCAACGAACCTGCCTCCACCACTTCCAGTGGAAGCACATTCCACACCGCTACCACTATCTGAGTAAAGAAGTTCCCCCTCATGTTACCCCTAAACTTCTGTCCCTTCATTCTGAAGTCATATCCTCTTGTTTGAATCTTCCCTATTCTCAAAGGGAAAGGCTTGTCCACATCAACTCTGTCTATCCCTCTCGTCATTTTAAAGACCTCTATCAAGTCCCCCCCTTAACCTTCTGCGCTCCAGAGAATAAAGACCTAACTTAATCAACCTTTCTCTGTAACTTAGTTGTTGAAACCCAGGCAACATTCTAGTAAATCTCCTCTGTATTCTCTCTATTTTGTTGACATCCTTCCTATAATTGGGCGACCAAAATTGTACACCATACTCCAGATTTGGTCTCACTAATGCCTTGTACAATTTTAACATTACATCCCAGCTTCTATACTCAATGCTCTGATTTATAAAGGCTAGCATACCAAAAGCTTTCTTTACCCCAATCTATATGAGATTCCACCTTCAAAGAACTATGCACGGTTATTCCCAGATCCCTCTGTTCAACTGTATTCTTCAATTCCCTACCATTTACCATGTACGTCCTATTTTGATTTGTCCTGCCAAGGTGTAGCACCTCACATTTATCAGCACATTTATTAGCACCTCACCCTCTCCCCCCCTCACCCCACTAATCCCCTCCTCACCCTCCTTCCCCCTCACCCTTCCATCCGCTCACCCATCCCCCCCAGTCCCCCGTCATTCCCCATTCAACCCCTTCAACCCCTCACCCCTCACGCCACTCACCCCCTCCTCAACCCCACTTCCAAGTGTGACTTGGATAGGCTGGGTGTTTGGCAGATGCAGTATAATGTGGATAAATGTGAGGTTATCCATTTTGGTGGCAAAAACGGGAAAGCAGACTATTATCTAAATGGTGGCCGATTGGGAAAGGGGGATATGCAGCGAGACCTGGGTGTCATGGTACACCAGTCATTGAAAGTAGGCATGCAGGTGCAGCAGGCAGTGAAGAAAGCGAATGGTATGTTGGCGTTCATAGCAAAAGGATTTGAGTCTAGGAGCAGGGAGGTTCTACTGCAGTTGTACAGGGTCTTGGTGAGACCACACCTGGAGTATTGCGTACAGTTTTGGTCTCCAAATCTGAGGAAGGACATTCTTGCCATAGAGGGAGTACAGCGAAGGTTCACCAGACTGATTCCTGGGATGTCAGGACTGTCTTATGAAGTAAGACTGGATAGACTTGGTTTATACCTTCTAGAATTTAGGAGATTGAGGGGGGATCTTATAGAAACTTACAAAATTCTTAAGGGGTTGGACAGGCTAGATGCAGGAAGATTGTTCCCGATGTTGGGGAAGTCCAGGACAAGGGGTCACAGCTTAAGGATAAGGGGGAAATCCTTTAAAACCGAGATGACAAGAACTTTTTTCACAGAGAGTATCACTCGCTCAAACCGCTGACGGGCAAGCAAGGAGATCAGAGACTGCTGAAATCAGCAGGGTGCACCTTCCCTTCCTTCCGTGCCTCCGTCAAGCGGCCGGAGTGGCGATTGCGGACGAGCCCCCAACTTGTGAGATATATGGTTTGTGCTCACAATCACTACTCAGAGACTAAATCGTGGAAACAAGAAATGCTTTCTTTGCGAGTATGCAGAACCGGGTGCCTCTACAAGTTGAGACACCCCGAGGCATGTTGGTCGGGGTGGGACTAGTGTAGATGGGGCATGTTGGTTGCGGTGGGACTAGTGGAGATGGGGCATTTTGGTCGGGGTGGGAATAGTGTAGATGGGGCATGTTGGTCGGGGTGGACTAGTGTAGATGGGGCATGTTGGTCGGGGTGGGACTAGTGTAGATGGGGCAAGTTGGTCAGGGTGGGACTAGTGTAGATGGGGCATGTTGGGCGGGGTGGGACTAGTGTAGATGGGGCATGTTGGTCGGGGTCAGACTGGTGTAGATGGGGCATGTTGTTCAGGGTGGGACTAGTATGGATGGGGCATGTTGGTCGGGTGGGACTAGTGTAGATGGGGCACGTTGGTCGGGGTGGGACTAGTGTAGACGGGGCATGTTGGTCGGGGTGGGACTAGTGTAGATGGGGCATGTTGGTCGGGGTGGGAATAGTGTAGATGGGGCATGTTGGTCAGGGTGGGACTAGTGTAGATGGGGCATGTTGGTCGGGGTGGGACTAGTGTAGATGGGGCATGTTGGTCGGGGTGGGACTAGTGTAGATGGGGCATGTTGGTCGGGGTGGGACTAGTGTAGATGGGGCATGTTGGTCGGGGTCGGACTGGTGTAGATGGGGCATGTTGTTCAGGGTGGGACTAGTATGGATGGGGCATGTTGGTCGGGTGGGACTAGTGTAGATGGGGAACGTTGGTCGGGGTGGGACTAGTGTAGACGGGGCATGTTGGTCGGGGTGGGACTAGTGTAGATGGGGCATGTTGGTCGGGGTTGGACTAGTGTAGATGGGGCATGTTGGTCGGGGTGGGACTAGTGTAGATGGGGCATGTTGGTTGGGGTTGGACTAGTGGAGATGGGGCATGTTGGTCGGGTGGGACTAGTGTAGATGGGGCATGTTGGTCGGGGTTGGACTAGTGTAGATGGGGCATGTTGGTCGGGGTGGGACTAGTGTAGATGGGGCATGTTGACGGGGCGGGACTAGTGTAGATGGGGCAAGTTGGTCGGGGTGGGACGTGTAGATGGGGCATGTTGGTCGAGGTGGGACGTGTAGATGGGGCATGTTGGTCGGGGTGGGACGAGTGTAGATGGGGCATTTTGGCGGGGCGGGACTAGTGTAAATGTGGTATGTTGGTCGCGGTGGAACAAGTGTAGATGGGGCATGTTGGTTGGGGTTGGACTAGTGGAGATGGGGCATGTTGGTCGGGTGGGACTAGTGTAGATGGGGCATGTTGGTCGGGGTTGGACTAGTGTAGATGGGGCATGTTGGTCGGGGTGGGACTAGTGTAGATGGGGCATGTTGGTCGGGGTGGGGATAGTGGAGATGGGGCATGTTGCTCGGGGTGGGACTAGTGTTGATGGTGCATGTTGGTCAGGGTGGGACTAGTGGAGATGGGGCATGTTGGTCGGTGTGGGACGTGTAGATGTGGCATGTTGGTCGGGGTGGGACTAGTGTAGATGGTGCATGTTGACGGGCGGGACTAGTGTAAATGTGGCATGTGGGTCGCGGTGGAACAAATGTAGATGGGGCATGTTGGTTGCGGCGGGACTAGTGTAGATGGGGCATGTTGGTCGGGGTGGGAATAGTGTAGATGGGGCATGTTGGTCGGGGTGGGACTAGTGTAGATGGTGCATGTTGGTCGGGGTGGGACTATTGTAGATGGGGCATGTTGTTCGGGGTGGGACTAATGTAGATGAGGCATGTTGGTCGGGGTGGGACTAGTGTAGATGGGGCATGTTGGTTGCGGTGGGACTAGTGGAGATGGGGCATGTTGTTCGGTGTGGGAATAGTGTAGATGGGGCATGTTGGTCGGGGTGGGACTAGTGTAGATGGGGCATGTTGGTCGGGGTGGGACTAGTGTAGATGGGGCATGTTGGTCGGGGTTGGACTAGTGTAGATGGGGCATGTTGGTCGGGGTGGGACTAGTGTAGATGGGGCATGTTGGTCGGGGTGGGGATAGTGGAGATGGGGCATGTTGCTCGGGGTGGGACTAGTGTTGATGGTGCATGTTGGTCGGGGTGGGACTAGTGGAGATGGGGCATGTTGGTCGGTGTGGGACGTGTAGATGGGGCATGTTGGTCGGGGTGGGACTAGTGTAGATGGTGCATGTTGACGGGGCGGGACTAGTGTAAATGTGGCATGTGGGTCGCGGTGGAACAAATGTAGATGGGGCATGTTGGTTGCGGCGGGACTAGTGTAGATGGGGCATGTTGGTCCGGGTGGGAATAGTGTAGATGGGGCATGTTGGTCGGGGTGGGACTAGTGTAGATGGTGCATGTTGGTCGGGGTGGGACTATTGTAGATGGGGCATGTTGATCGGGGTGGGACTAATGTAGAATAGAATAGAATAGAATATAGAATAGTTTCTTTATTGTCATTGTAACATGGGCCATGTACAACGAAATTAAAAATGTCAGCCAGTCAGTGCAGCATTCAAACATTTCTAAAGCTAACGAAACATCCACGGTAAAATAATAAAGATAAGCAAATAAATAAAAAACACAGACAAAGCACGCATACACACCCAACCCTCCATCCTTCTGTCGATTTCACCGTTACCACAGTCCCTTAGTCTGTATCGCCCCTGCGTTCCTTGGCGGCCACATTTAGTGCTTTTATAGCAGTGGGGTAAAAACTGTTTTGTAGTCTATTTGTCCTTGTCCTTGTGGATCTGTACCGTCTGCCTGACGGCAACAGTTCAAACAGGGAGTGTCCGGGGTGGGAGATGTCCTTTATTATATTCTGGGTTTTTTTGGTGCAGCGGGAACTGTGTAGGTCCTCCAAGGTAAGGAGAGGGCAGCCGACAATCCTCTGGGCGTTGTCAATGGCCCTCTGGAGCGCTTTCCTCTGAGCCACTGTGCAGCTGGTGTACCACACGCATACACAGTATGTTAGTATGCTCTCAATGGAGCACCGATAAAAGGACAGCAGCAGCCTCTGAGTGATGTTGTTCTTCCTGAGCACCCGCAGGAAGTGCAGTCTCTGCTGGACCTTTTTCAGCAGCGCAGTGGTGTTCACGCTCCACGTCAGGTCCTCCTCAATGTGGATTCCCAGGAAGCGGAAATCCGCCACCCTCTCTACACAGTCCCCTCTGATGGTCAGTGGTACCATGTCCGTTTTGTTTTTCCTGAAGTCTATTATTACCTCCTTCGTCTTTGAGGTGTTGAGGAGCAGGTTATTTTCTTCGCACCACACTGTCAGCTGCTCCACCTCATCCCGGTAGGCGTACTCGTCCCCCGCGGAGATGAGTCCCACCACTGTAGTGTCATCCGCAAATTTGACAATGGTGTTGCTGTGGTGGGCGGGGGTGCAGTCATGCGTGTAGATGGTGTAGAGCAGGGGGCTCAGTACACAGCCCTGTGGAGAGCCGGTACTGAGGCTGAGGGCCGTGGAAGTGTGATGGCCCACTCTGACTCTCTGGCTTCGACCCGACAGGAAGCTATTTATCCACGTACAGGTGGAGTGTGGAAGTCCCAAGTCCCCCAGTTTGTCCACCAGTTTGTGGGGAAGGATAGTATTAAAAGCAGAGCTGTAGTCCACAAAGAGCATCCGCACGTAGCTCCCCCGCTGCTCCAGGTGAGACAGTGCAGCATGGAGAGCTGTGGCTACAGCGTCCTCTGTGAATCTATTCGCTCTGTACGCAAACTGGTGGGGGTCAAAGCTTCGGGGCAGAAGTGATGTGATGTGACCCCGGACCAGTTTTTCAAAACACTTCATCACCACTGGTGTGAGTGCGACTGGCCGGTAGTCGTTGAGGCTGGAGATGTTGTTTTTTTGGGCAAGGGGACTATGGTGGAGGATTTCAGACAGGGTGGAACAGTGGACTGGGCCAGAGACTGGTTAAAAATCCTCGTCCAGACTCCAGCCAGCTGGTCTGCGCAGTCCTTCAACACGCGTCCAGAGACGCCGTCCGGACCAGTAGCCTTCCTTGGATTGATGGCCCGCAGAGTGCGCCTCACCTCATGCTCCTCTATCTTGAGGGGTAGGCTGCTGTAGACCATGTGCTGTGATGTGGCTGTCTCGGGTGGCTCCACTTCAAAACGAGCAAAGAAGTGGTTCAGCTCCTCTGCCAGCGAGGCGTCACCTTCAACAGCTCCAAGGTTGGTCTTATAGTTGGTGAGATACTGGATCCCCTGCCACACCTGCCTGCTGTTATTACTGTCCAGGTGGTCCTCTATCTTCCTCCTGTAATTTGATTTGGCCTCTCTGATGCCTCTCTTCAGGTTAGCTCGGGCCGTGCTGTATAAAGCCCTATCGCCAGACCTAAAAGCGGTGTTCCTCTCTTTCAACAGCCGCTGGACCTCCCGAGTCATCCAGGGCTTCTGGTTGGGGTAGACCCGGATCTGTTTGTCCACTGTGACCGTGTCCATGCAGTTTTTTATGTAGCACAGTACACTGTCTGTGAACACCTCCAGGTCCCGGTGTTCAAACACCTCCCAGTTGGTCCTGTCGAAACAGTCCTGCAGCTGCTGAGAAGCACCATCAGGCCAGGTTGTGATGGTCTTTGTAATGGTAGGAGCGGTTTTCCTGAGGGGGGCATATGCAGGAATTAAGAGCAGGGACATATGGTCCGACTGACCCAGGTGTGGTAGTGGTCTAGCCCTATAGCCCAGCTTGATGTTGGAGTAGACCTTGTCCAGGGTGTTTGCTCCTCTTGTAGCACATTTAACATGCTGGTAGAATTTGGGCAGCATTTTCTTCAAGTCCGCATGGTTAAAGTCCCCTGCTATGATGTGAACACCGTCAGGATATGTGCTCTGTTGGCTGCTAATGCTACCATACAAATGACCGATAGCCGAGTTAGCATTGGCATCTGGTGGTATGTACACAGCAGTTATCATGACAACAGTAAACTCTCTAGGGAGGTAGATGGGCCTGCATTTAACAGTCACATACTCCAGGTTTGGGGAGCAGTGACTGTCCACAATCACTGTGTTTGTACACCAGGTGTTATTCACGTACACACAGAGCCCCCCACCTCTGCTCTTACCAGAGTCTCTTGTCCTATCATGACGCTGTGCTGTGTAGCCTGCTAACTCGATAGCAGAGTCTGGAATGAAAGAATGAAGCCAGGTCTCCGTGATCAACAGGATACAGCTGTCCTTCACGACATTTTTGGCTGCAGTCTGTAGCCTCAGCTCATCAATCTTGTTAACGAGGGATCTGGCGTTCGTTAGGAACAGGCTGGGGAGCGGTGGTTTCAGTGGCTGCCTCCGTAGCCTCGCTAGCGCGCCGGCCCTGCAGCCTCGCTTTTGCTTCCTTTCTCTGCGCCGTCTTCGCCTCCTCCCCGCGGGGATGGTGATCCACGGGGAGTCGGGGCTCCTCGCTATGTCCGCCGGGATCTCGTTGCAGCGGACAAACTCGGCGGTAATCTCCCGTTCGCTACCGACCCCGATCCTGAGAAGGTCCCGCCGGCCGTAGGTGTTGGTCGCCCGACAGTAAGTACATAAAACACAAAACAACACGTACATGTACACGAAAAACATGAAGCACTGACCAGGAGGACATCGAGGTAGATGAGGCATGTTGGTCGGGGTGGGACTAGTGTAGATGGGGCATGTTGGTTGCGGTGGGACTAGTGGAGATGGGGCATGTTGTTCGGTGTGGGAATAGTGTAGATGGGGCTTGTTGGTCGGGGTGGGACTAGTGTAGATGGGGCATGTTGGTCGGGGTGGGACTAGTGTAGATGGGGCATGTTGGTCGGGGTGGGACTAGTGTAGATGGGGCATGTTGGTCGGGGTCGGACTGGTGTAGATGGGGCATGTTGTTCAGGGTGGGACTAGTATGGATGGGGCATGTTGGTCGGGTGGGACTAGTGTAGATGGGGAACGTTGGTCGGGGTGGGACTAGTGTAGATGGGGCATGTTGGTCGGGGTAGGCAAGTTGGGCCGTAGGGCCAGTTTCCGTGCTGTATCTCCCTGTGACTGCATTAAATCAAACAAACTGTACTAAATTAAATATAATGTGTTTATCGATGAATTATATTTTATACACACAATATTTAGGCCTGTTTACATTATTAATAACACATATATATTAATATTCATGCAGTAACTCAGTGGGTCAGGCTGCATCTGTGGAGAACATGGAACATCTTTACACCCAGAGAGTATTGAATCTGTGGTAATTCGGGACTGAAACTTAACTCAGTGGAACCCGTTGGGTCCCAGTCACACGGGGATTGTTCCTCCTACGCAATATTCCACCACTCACCCATAGCCCCCAACGCAACGGCGGGAGCGTCCTGCAGCCAGTGGATTGGGGGGGGGGGCGGAGGGGTGTGGGGGGAGGGGGTGTGTGGGGGTGTGTGTGAGTGTCTGTGTCTGTGTGTCTGTAAGTCCGTGTGTGTCTGTGTGTGTGTCTGTGTGTGTGTGTGTGTGTGTGTGTGTGTGTCTGTGTCTGTTTATCTATGTCTGTGTGTATGCGGAGGGGGCAGGAGCCAATTTAAAATAACTTGGCCGAAGAAGTTAGCAATTCAGGACGAGATGTATCTTGGGCCTATATTTTAGGCTTTAGATTATTTCAAAACAACTTGCCCCTAGACATTACCAGTTCAGGCTTAGATGGATTGCTTTGGCCTACATTTTAGGCTTCAGATTCTTTTAAGATAAGTTGGCCCAAGATGTTACCAGTTCAGGCCTAGATGGATTTTTTTGGGCCTATATTTTAGGCTTTAGGCAATTTTAAGACAACTCGGCCCTAGACGAGGGGTGCGGAACCTTTTCATGCAATGCTGCATAAAGTTAGCTGTAATTTAATAAGGCCGCATCAAAGAAACTTCAAGTAGATATAGTTCAAAATGTACAGTAAACATCTAACTAGTTTGTACTAACTTCAAAACAATGAAAACATTTTGTTTATATCGATTAATTAACCTTTTAATGACTTTGTTGTGACTGCTTTCTAGAGTCTAGTCGCATTAGAACTAAATCATGAGTTTAACAGGTGTTAAAACAGCCCTCATGACTTATTAATGTTTTAATTGTGGCTGTCAGACGCTGAGGATTATTTTGTTGAATCTTACTTTTACTCTTTGGTATTTTAAATACGTTCATTTTAAGATTAAAACAAAAAATAATAAAAGGACAAACAAAAACATATTAATATAAATAAAATGATTTGGTCTACAAAATTTCGATTCATTCAAAAGGCCGCACTTAATGACCGAGAAGTAGGCATGCAGCCTTAAGGCCACAGGTTCCCCACCCCTGCCCTAGACATTACCAGATCAGGACTAGATGGCTTTGTCAACCTATATTTTAGGCTTTAGACTATTTTAATACAACTTGGCCTAGACTTTACCAGATCAGGACTAGATGGATTTTGGGCCTATATTTCAGGCTTTCGATCATTTTAAGAAGTTGGCCATAGACATTACCAGTTCAGGCCTAGATTTTTTTGGGGTCTAAATTTGTGGCTTTAGATTCTTTTAAGGCAAGTTGGCCGCAGATGTTACCAGTTCAGTGTTTAAGAAGGAACGGCAGATGCTAGAAAATCAAACGAAGACAAAAATGCTGGAAAAACTCAGCCGGTGAGGCAGCATCTATGGAGCGAGGTAAATAGGCAACGTTTCAGGTCGAGACCCATCTTCAGACTGATGTGAGGGGAGATTGAGAGAAATAAAGAGGGAGACAGAGGAGGGAGGGAGAGAGGGGGGAGAAGAGAGAGGGGAGAGAGAGAGGCGAGAGAGAGAGAGGGGGAAAGAGAGAAGTCTGAAAAAGTGTTTCTTCCCGAAACCTTGCCTATATCCGCTTCATTACCAGATCAGGATTAGATGGATTATTGGGCGTATCTTTTGGGTTTTCGATTATTTTAAGATAAGTTGGCCCTAGACATTACCAGTTCAGATATGGGGTTTTTTGGGCCTAAATGTTAAGCTTAAGATTCTTTTAAGGCAAGTTGGCCTGAGACATCAACAATTCTGGCTAATACGGATTTTGAGCCTAAATTGAGAGAGAGGGGCGAGAGAGAGCACAATCAGTTAATAAAATTAACAAGACACTCAGGCCCTTCCGCCCATCTTGCCCACACCGGCCAACATGCCTCATCTACACTAGTCCCACCCTGACCAACGTGCCCCATCTACACTAGTCCCAACTGCTGTCGGCGTTTGGCCTATATCCCTCCAAACCTGTCCTATCCATGTACCTATTCAAGTGTTGTGCTAGTCCCCAGCCTCAACTACCTTCTCCGGCAGCTTGTTCCATACACCCACCACATTCTGTGTGGTAACTTGCCCCTCAGGTTCCTATTCAATTTTTCCCACCCCCGCAACTCGTGTCCTCTGGTCATCTATTCCCCTACTCTGGGCAAGAGACTATGTGCGTCTCCCCGATCTATTCCTCTGGTGAAATTATACACTTCTATAAGATCGCTCCTCATCTTCCTGCCCTCCAAGGAATAGTCACTGTAAAGAAGTGTCATCAACACACTGTAACTTTACTTCTTTTTTTCACACTGTAACATACTGTAACATCACAGTGAGCACTAGCTGTACGTGGTCTGCCACGGTAACTAGAGCGAGAGCAGTGGAGCCGGGATGAGGCAACATGGATCGGCTTGTTGAGGATGGTGACAAGCGGCTGGTGGTCGGTTTCGATGGTGAACGTGTTGCCCAGAATGTAGTCCTTGAACTTCGAGCAGGCAAACACCACAACCAGCAACTCCTTCTCTATCTGAGCATAGCGCTGCTCGGCCTGGGTCATGGTGCGGGATGCGTAGGAAACAGGCAGCTGCAGGCCGTTGTGGATCTGCAGACAGGCGGCACCGAGCCCGAACTGAGAGGCGTCGCAGGTGATGACAATGGGATGCTTCAGGTCAAATCATTTGAGCGTGGGAGTACTGATCAGTCTGGATTTCAGGACGTCGAAAGCTTCCTGATGTTGAGGGAACCAAGCCCAGGCATTGTCCTTCTTAATCATGTCCCTCAGGGGCGCGCTCAGCTCCCTGAGGTCGGGGATGAACTTCCCCAGGTAGTTGACCATGCCCAGGAAACGTTGCAGGCTGGGCACGTCAGTGGGTGATGACATCCCGGAGATTGCAGTCGTCTTCTGCGGGTCGGGTTTCAGCCTCGAGGCCGTGAATACATGCCCCACATATGTGACCTCTGGGACGCGGAACCGGCATTTCTTGGGGTTCAATTTCAAGTTGATCATCCGGGCCCGGTCCAGGACTTGGCGGAGGTTGAAATTGTGCTCAGCGACGTCCTTACCATGGACCAGGATGTCGTCAACGATGAAGGCACACGGTACACCGGCGAACAGTTGTTCCATCGTCCGTTGGAACACCTCGCTGGCAGTTTATCCAAAATGGCATTCGGAGGGACCGGAACCTGCCGATGGGGGTGCTGAAAGTTGTCAGGTAGGAGGACTGCTCATCGAGCGGTATCTGCCAGAAGGAACTCTTGGACCGTAAACAAAGGCGTGGGAAGCGGGGAGGCCATCGAGCTAAGCTGCAATCAAATCCTCACCAGCCAGCTCTGCCCAGCATTTTCCTCGCGAATGTCCGGTCCTTGGTGAGTAAAATAGATGAACTAAGGCTGCGGATCACCACACACAGAAGGATCGCCGACTGCAACGCCATGGTATTCACTGAAACATGGCTCAAGGACAACATCCCAGACAACGCCATTGAGCTGGAGGGACGCACTGTCTTCAGGGCCGACAGAACAGCGGAGGACTCCGGTAAGACCAAGGGCGGCAGACTGTGTATTTATGTGAATAACACATGGTGCACGGACGTTGTTAAGATTGGTAGTCACTGCTCTGCTGACCTGGAATACCTGATGTTAAAGTACAGGCCCTTCTATTTGCCCAGGGAATTTACATCGACTGTTATCACTGCAGTCTATGTACCCCCGGACGCTAATGCCAGGCTAGCAATGGAAGAGCTGCAAGCTGCTATCAGCAAACATCTATCTGCTCATCCAGAGGGGGCATTTATTGTTGCGGGTGATTTCAACCACTCCGACCTTAAAACTGTACTCCCCAGGTTCCATCAGCATGTTTCCTGCCCAACCAGAGGAAACAATATTCTGGACAATATTCTGGACACTAATATTACAGAAGCCTACAAAGCCCTCCCCCTCCCCCACCTTGGACAGTCTGACCACCTCTCCCTGTTCCTGCTCCCCAAATACACACCTCTGATCAGACGTGTGAAACCTACCATGAGGACAGTGAAGGTTTGGCCTGAGGGGGCAGTCTCTGACTTACTGGAGAAGTTTCAGCAGACAGACTGGAGTCTCTTTGCTACTCAGTCCACCTCCAATTCACAAGTGGACATCAACTCGTACACCTCAACAGTTCTGGACTATATAAAATTCTGTACCGATAATGTCACTACCCACAAGGAGATTAAGACCTTCCCTAACCAGAAGCCGTGGATGAGCAGGGAGGTCAGACTCCTACTGAAGGCTCGCGATGCCGCTTTCAGATCTGGCGACGCTGAGGGATACAGGTCATCCAGGGCCAATCTGAAAAAGGGAATTAGGACTGCTAAACTAAATCATAAATGGCGGATTGAGGAGCATTTCCACAACAACTCTGACCCCAGGCGCATGTGGAAAGGAATCAAATCCCTTGCCGATTATCAGAAAGTTAACACCCCTCCCCCAGACAACGACACCCTGCCTGATGAGCTAAACCACTCTTATGTTCGCTTTGACCGGGACAACAAAACCCCAGCCATTAAAGTTGCTCCACCCCCGAATGAACAACCTCTCAGCCTCTCCACCTCTGCTGTACAAGATGCACTGAGCAAGGTGAATGAGCACAAAGCTGCCGGCCCCGATGGCATCCCTGGCCAGGTGCTTAGGGCATGTGCTGGACAACTATCCCCAGTCCTCGCCGACATTTTCAATCTGTCACTGGCCCAGGGTGTTGTCCCCACTTGCCTCAAGACACCAACCATCGTGCCAGTGCCCAAACAGTCAGCTACAGGGAGTCTCAATGATTTCCGCCCAGTGGCACTCACCCCTGTCATTGCAAAGTGCTTTGAGCGGCTGATCTTGGCTCACCTCAAAGCCTGCCTCCCCCCCACACTGGACCTCCATCAGTTTTCCTACCGGACCAACAGGTCCAAAGAGGACGCCATATTGGCGGCCCTACACTCTGCCCTGACCCACCTGGACTACAACAACTCCTACATCAGGCTGCTGTTCATTGATTTCAGCTCTGCCTTTAACACCGTCATCCCCGCCAGCTTGATCACCAAACTCAGCGGACTTGGCATCTCCACCTCCCTCTGCAACTGGACAGTGGACCTCCTCACCAAGGGTCAATAACCTCACCTCCTCCACTATAGCACTGAACACCGGAGTGCCACAGGGCTGTGTGCTGAGCCCTCTCCTCTACTCTCTCTTCACCCACGACTGCATCACAAAGTACGGATCCCACGCCATTATTAAGTTTGCTGACGATACCACGGTAGTAGGACTGATCAGCGACAACGATGAGTCAGCCTACAGGGATGAGATCCAGCACTTGACAGCCTGGTGTGCCAACAATAACCTCGTCCTCAACTCCAAAAAGACGAAGGAGATTATTGTTGACTTCAGGCAGACCAGAGGAGGCAGTCATACCGCCATCCATATAAACGGGACTGAGGTGGAGCGCGTCTCCAGCTATAAATTCCTCGGAGTACATATCTCGGAGGACTTGTCCTGGTCCCTCAACACCTCCAAGCTGATCAAAAAGGCACAGCAGCGCCTTTACTTCCTTAGGAGGCTCAAGAAAGTCCACCTGTCCCCCCAGATACTGACCAACTTTTACCGCTGTACCATAGAGAGTATCCTGACCACCTGCTTCACGGTATGGTACAGCAGTTGCACTGCTGCGGACAGGAAGGCACTACAACGGGTGGTGAAAACTGCGCAGCACATCATCGGTGTCCCGCTCCCTAAAACCGAGATGAGGAGAACTTTTTTCACACAGAGAGTGGTGAATCTCTGGAACTCTCTGCCACAGAGGGTAGTTGAGGCCAGTTCATTGGCTATATTTAAGAGGGAGTTAGATGTGGCCCTTGTGGCCAAGGGGATCAGAGGGTATGGAGAAAAGGCAGGTACGGGATACTGAGTTGGATGATCAGCCATGATCATATTGAATGGCGGTGCAGGCTCGAAGGGCCGAATGGCCTACTCCTGCACCTAATTTCTATGTTTCTATGTTTCTATGGATGCCCTCCACCGAAAACGGTGTCTGAGACGGGCTGGGAAGATCATCAAAGACCCCTCACACCCCAACCATGGACTGTTTGCCCTCCTCCCATCAGGGAGGCGGTACAGGAGCCTCAGGTCACCTACTAGTAGGATGAGGAACAGCTTCTACAATAATACAATCACACTGCTGAACTCGGAGTCCCGCCGATAGGTTTCTCTGGTCCCCTCCGTCCCCTTTGTTTAATCATTCTGTATTTCCTGATTATTCTGTACCTTCCCTCTTTCTATTTTTTTTGTTTTTCTTTATGTACAACTACTACGGACTGACGCAAAACTGCATTTCGTTGTACTGATACTTGTATTTGTGCGATGACATTAAAGTTGAATTGAATTGAATTGAATTGAATAGTCGGAGGCTCAGAGGGGATAGAGCCTTCTCTGTTGCTGCTCCAGCACTCTGGAACACCCTGCCGTTGCACATCAGACAGGCCCCCTCACTGTCCATCTTCAAATCCAGTGTTAAAACACATTTGTACTCCCTGGCTTTTGACCATGCCTGAGGCTTTGCTTCTGTTTGTGGTGTTTTTGATGTTTCTTTATTTTACATGCCTTTTCCTACAATTTCTTTTGATTATTATTTTTGGTGTGTATTAACTTTTTTGTCAATGATTAGTGATGTACAGCACATTGTTGCAGCTATGTTTGTTTTTAAAGTGCTCTATAAATAAAATTATTATTATTATTATTATTATTATTATTATTATCTATGTATCTATTTATTTATCTATCTATTTATTTGTTTATCTATGTATCTATTTATTTATCTATTTATCTATCTATGTATTTATTTATTTAGTTATTTATGTATTTATTTATTTATGTATCATTTTCTCCTCTCCCCTCCATCCTGTGACAGACAAGGGGAGAGAGAGACTGATTGGACGCTGTGTGGGCGACGGCCAATCAGCGCCTATACAAACCATCCCTGGCAACAGATGACGCTATACGGGGGGCGAGGCCATAGGGTGAAGGCGACCAATCGGCGCCTCCGCATCCTCCCCTTGGCGACAGGTGACGTCAGTGGCGGTGAAGCCCACCAATCAGATCACAGGATGGAACCAGCGCTGGCCAATGGGAGGACGGGGCGCGCAGAAAAAAGGAGACGCCCATTGTGAGGCTGCAGGACTTGGCGGCCAATCAGTAGCCCCCTTCCTCCCATGGCAACAGATGACGCTGTATGGGGGGTCAGCGGCCAATCAGTAGTCCCCTTCCTCCCATGGCAACAGATGACGCTGTATGGGGGAGGGTCACGAACCAATCAGTAGCCCCCTTCCTCCCATGGCAACAGATAACGCTGTATGGGGGAGGGTCAGCGGCCAATCAGTAGCCCCCTTCCTCCTATGGCAACAGATAACGCTGTATGGGGGAGTCAGCGGCCAATCAGTAGACCCCTTCCTCCCATGGCAACAGATGACGCTGTATGGGGGGTTAGCGGCCAATCAGTAGACCCCTTCCTCCCATGGCAACAGATGACGCTGTATGGGGGGGTCAGCGGCCAATCAGTAGCCCCCTTCCTCCCATGGCAACAGATGACGCTGTATGGGGGCGTCAGCGGCCAATCAGTAGCCCACTTCCTCCCATGGCAACAGATGACGCTGTATGGGGGTGTCAGCGGCCAATCAGTAGCCCCCTTCCTCCCATGGCAACAGATGACGTTCCTCCTGCACCTGTTGTCTATTATGGATGTATATAGCGGAGCTTTAAGATCTTTGGTTGAGGGGACGCGCACGCGCGCGGACGCCGGCAGTTGGTCCGGGCCACGAATGTTCAGGAATGTGCGCGGGAGAGGGGGTTGTGTTGACGTCACTGGGTCGGGAGCGCGAGCGCGCGTCGACAGTTGGTCTGGGGGTTGTGTGTTGACGTCACTGGGTCGGGAGCGGGAGCGCGCCGTCGACAGTTGGTCGGGGGGGGGGGGTTGTGTGTTGACGTCACTGGGTCGGGAGCGCGCGTCGACAGTTGGTCTGGGGGGGGTTGTGTGTTGACGTCACTGGGTCGGGAGCGCGAGCGCGCGTCGACAGTTGGTCTGGGGGGGGGGGTTGTGTGTTGACGTCACTGGGCCGGGAGCGGGAGCGCGCGTCGACAGTTGGTCTGGGGGGGGGGGGGGGGGGGTTCTGTCTCTTTTTCTCTCCCGCGCTCCCTCCCTCCCGGATTTGATTTAAACGGCTGATTTAAACAAATATAGTGTAAATAACAAATAATAATATAGTCTTTTGCAGTTCATAGCTTATTTGTTGTGTTTAATAGCCTGATGGCTGTGGGGAAGTAGCTGTTCCTGAACCTGGACGTTGAGGATTTCAGGTTCCTGTACCTTCTGCCTGATGGCAGCGGTGAGATGAGTGTGTGGCCAGGATGGTGTGGGTCCTTGATGATGCTGCCAGCCTTTTTGAGGCAGCGACTACGATAGATCCCTTCGACGATGGGGAGGTCAGAGCGGTGATGGACTGGGCAGTGGTCACGACTTGTTGTAGTCATTCACTCCTGGACGTTCAAGTTGCCAAACCAGGCCACGATGCAAGCAGTCAGAATGCTCTCTACCGTGCACCTATAAACGTATACATAGTGTTACACTCCATCTATATTATTCACAATTAGATAGTCCATTGGGTATAGTATGGTGTTGTCTTTCATAGTGAACACACACAAACCAAAAATACTGGACAGAACTCTTCCAGCAGCCCGATCAGTTTCTGAAGACCCCAACACACAGAATGCCATGTTCACCACAGAGCGATATATTGAGTGGAATCTCAGCTCTTGGGTTCCATATATTTAATTTATCTTGATCATGGTTAGAAGATCCAATGATTTCCTTGCAGAAGCATTCTCGCAGCGTTTCATTCTATCGGAAATATGTGAACATCTGACATATTGATAGATAAATGTAAAATTAACAGGTTAAAATATATCAATGGATAGAAAAAATAACAGATTCGCTAAGTACAAAATCGCTTTCACTTTGATTCTAAACGACAACTAAATCGTAGACATATTAGTCTCATCTGAGAACTCTAACTGTTGTCGTATCTCCAGGTGGTTATAGTTACGGTCCTGCTGTACAATGTCCATAACAGTAATAATCCAGGATGGACACTGGAATCAGATTTAATTTCAAAATGCCTTGACGCTAGGATTGGTGCAGCTACAATCCTAACGTGTACGACCAGGATCTGCTGAACGTAACAGACAGTGGGCAAGAGGGAAGAGTGTTTCCAGATATTCACCATTTACCGGAGAGTGGGCCCGCGGGCATCTCTGTGCCAACCTTGTTCCTGGAGGCTGGTGACCTCATAGAGATCTGAGAGTCTCTCTGGAGGTTTTTATCCTGTAAATAAACAGGTAGTTTGGTGAACGATGTATCACCAGGCTGAGGCGGGATAGCACATGTGTCCACAGCTCATGGCAATTCTTGTGAGGCAGAGAGGGAACGACTGGCGGATAAATAAACACTGTAAACAGGCAAGTTGAGAAAACGGGCAACTTGTTTCATCAATCCGAACCGCAAGGACCACTGCGTGATTGGGAACAATCCCGTGTCTTGGAAACAGGGTGTGGAGGGAGGCATAATCTGATCAAACTGTGAACTCAGTTAAACACTATCAGACAGAGATGAGCTTTGCCCAGCGTTTATTAATTTACCTTCAGAGCCCATAAAGCTGTGTGGATGCGATCGGAATCAGGAGACCTTACAAGGTCGGGCAGTAGACAAACTTTAACCTGGGGTTTTCGGATAAAACGGCCACTTGACAGTTTTATGGTACTGTTCATTGGGGCTCTTATTTAACATTTTTACATCACATTTGCTATGTGGGAATTATTGAGGACAATTGTGTTTTGTACGGGCAAACGTAACAATCTAGAGATTTGCAACCAGAATAAACAAATATAAAGTTATGAGAGACATCGTATGGGGTCGTGCTGGGTGGAATTGGGGGTGTGTGTGTGTGTGGCGTGTGTGTGTGTGTGTGGCGTGTGTATGTGTGTGTGTGGCGTGTGTGTGTGTGGCGTGTGTGTGTGTGGCGTGTGTGTGTGGCGTGTGTGTGTGTGTGGCGTGTGTGTGTGTGTGTGTGTGTGTGTGTGTGTTTGTGTGTGTGTATGTGGTGGAGGGCTGGAGGGTATGTAAAAGATTATGATGCAGGAATTTTTGGGTAATGTCTCCAATAACACCCGACGTCAGATGCAGAGTAAAATAAGACTGGTGACGAATTGGGTTGCAGGGGTCTATAGTCTTACAATAAATGATTCTATGCGCTGAAAATGTCAGTTTTGAGCAAAACAAAGTGTTGGAACTAATTCCTTCACAGAGTATTTGTATAATTCAGTACCAACATCACGGATCTGGGTTTGGACCTGTTTGCAGATGAGGCTGAAGTCCACTTTATGACTGTGTTATCCATTGTCCTTTAACCAGGGTGTGTTCACCCACTGCTGGGACCAACAAAACCCACTCACCCGGACTCGCTTGAAGCAGAATCGGGAGCAGAGCATCAGATAAGAACACAAACCTTGTGGGGCAACATCGTGGCATTTTCACAGGAATTTCTCCCACGGCAGTATTTCTATGCAGCTGTGAAAGTCTGTATGTTGATGTGTTATTAATGGTTCTGTAATGAAATAGTTTTTGTTTTAAACATAAGTATTTCTCAATATTCAAAGCTGAACTTCCTCAAGTATTCTCAACTATTAGTATCCATTGCTGGCAGCTATGAGCAAGTTTGAGATGTTGGGGCTTTTCCTGTTGGCATGCAGGGTTTGATTGTGGCTAAATCCCATGTTCCCAGCAAGCGGGGACACCGGCGGGGAAACAACAGTCACCGTGGTGGTGGTGATGGTGGTGGACCAATATAGAGAGAGTGGGTGAACGATAACAACAGCTATAAACAAATGGAGTCAAGTGTGTTTTATTGTCATATGTCCTGGATGGGGCAATGGCATTCTTACTTGCTGCTGCAGTTCAACAGAAAGAGTGAACATGTAAACATTGTATAAAATGGGGGGGGGGGGGGGGGGGGGGGTGAGGATGAGTGTGTGGCCATGCTGGTGTGGGTTCTTGATAATGCTGCCAGCCTTTTTGAGGCAGCGACTACGATAGATCTTGTCGACGATGGGGAGGTCAGAGCCGGTGATGGACTGGGCAGTGGTCACAAACCTTGTTCCGGAGGCTGGTGACCTCATAGAGATCTGAGAGTCTCTCGGGAGGTTGTTATCCTGTAAATAACAGGTTCTTTGGTGAACGATGTATCACCAGGGCTGAGGCGGGAATGCACATGTGTCCACAGCTCATGGCGTTTCGTGTGAGGCAGAGAAGGAAAGACTGGAGGATAAATAAACACTGTAAACAGGCAAGTTGAGAAAACGGGCAACTTGTTTCATCAATCCGAACCGCACGGACCACTGCGTGATGGGGAACAATCCCGTGTCTTGGAAACAGGGTGTGGAGGGAGGCATAATCTGATCAAACTGTGAACTCAGTTAAACGCTATCAGACAGATGAGCTTTGCCCAGCGTTTATTCATTTACCGTCAGAGGCCATAAAGCTGAGTGGATGCGATCGGAATCAGGAGACTTTACAATGTCAGGCAGTAGACAAACTTTAAGTTGTGGTTTTCGGATAAAAACGGCCACTTCAGTTTTATGGAACTGTTCATTGGGGCTCATATTTAAAATTTTATTGTCACATTTGCTATGTGGGAATTATTGTGGACATAGAAACATAGATATATAGAAGCATAGACAACATGTGCAGGAGTAGGCCATTCGGCCCTTCGAGCCTGCACCGCCATGGTCATGGTGATCATCCAACTCAGTATCCAGTAGCTGCCTTCTCTCCATACCCCCTGATCCCTTTAGCCACAAGGGCCACATCTAACTCCTTCTGAACTGGCCTCAACTACCTTCTGACGGAGAGAATTCAGAGATTCACCACTCTCTGTGTGAAAAAGGCTTTCCTCATCTCGGTCCTAAACGATTTTCCCCTTATCCTTAAACTGTGACCCCTTGTTCTGGACTTCCCCAACATCGGGAACAATCTTCCTGCATCTAGCCTGTCCAACCCCTTAAGAATTTTGAAAGTTTCTATAAGATCCCCCCTCAATCTTCGAAATTCCTGCGAGTACAAACCGAGTCTATCCAGTCTTTCTTCATATGAATGTCCTGACATCCCAGGAATCAGTCTGGTGAACCTTCTCTATACTCCCTCTATGGCAAGAATGTATTTCCTTAGATTAGGAGACCAAAACTGTACGCAATACTCCAGACAATTGTGTTTTTGTACGGGCAAACGTAACGATCTAGAGATTTGCAACCAGAATAAACAAATATAAAGTTACGAGAGGCATAGTTCAAATAGACTATGGGGTCATGCTGGGTGTAATTGGGTGTGTTGGGGTGTGGAGGGGGGGGGGGGGGGGGGGGTGGTATGCGAAAGTGTCTGATGCAGGACTTTGAGGGTAGTGATCTCAGAATAACGTCCAATGTCAGATGCTTAATAAAATAAGACAGGTGAGGAACTGGGATGCAGGGTGAAGATCTGAAGCTGTTACAATGACACCCTCTCTTAAGCAGTTACAATAGTTGTGGAGATGTGGTTATTGTCGCCATGCGCTGATGGTGATCAACAATGTGTCTGAACAAGGGGTTCGGCCCAATACGCTCCCTATTTCCTTCCCTCCATAAATGCTGCTGCACCCGCTAAGTTTCTCCAGCATTTCTGTCTGCCTTTGATTTTCCAGCATCTGCAGTTCCTTCTTAAACAATGTGTTGGAACTCTTGGTTTGAAAGAGTCTTTTTGTAATTCTGTACCAGCATCAGGGATCAGGGTGTGAACGTGTTTGCTGATGAGGCTGAAGTCCAGCTTTATCACTGTGTATTGAGCTGAACTTTAGTAGGGGGTGTGTTCCCTCATTGTTAGGATCTATAAAACTCAATTACTCGGTTTCACTTGAAGCAGAATCGCGAGGTCAGCGCAAGGTAGGAACAGAAACTCTATGGGGCAACAGCATTGCGAGCTGTTCGGAAAACCTTCCATGGTAGTATTTTCTGCAGGTGCTCAATCGTGCCTCTAGATTCATGTTTCAATAATGGGTCTGCAAGGAAATAGATCTTTGTTTAACAACGTGTATTTCTCAAAATACAAAACCAAACTTCCTCGCGTAATCTCAGCAGCAGCTGATAATAATTCTCAATCCCTTGGTCCCAGTTATGAGCAAGTTGTAAATCTTCAGACCTTTCCTTCTGACATGCAGGACCCGACTGTGGCAACATGTGGTCCTGGACAATGCCGATGAACAATAACTATCACCGGGGTTTAATGTGGACACAGCCCGTGAATGATAACAACAGCTTGAAAAGATTAGTCTTAGAATCCATTCGATTCATCCATATAATTCCAGTCGATCTGCCATTTGTCACAACTGTTAGTGATGGAGAAATTGGTCAACAATCTAAGCGTTACTGTATTAAAATGGCTGCCAGCATCATCAAGGACCCACACCATCTTGGCCACACACCCATTTCTCTGCTGCCTTCAGGTAGAAGGTACAGGAGCCTGAAATCTGCAACATCCATGTTCAGGAATAGCTACGTCCCCACATCTATCAGACTATTAAACTCAACTCAAACAAAACTCTGAACTATAACAGCCTATTGCACTTTATCTGTTTATTTATGTGTGTATATATATATTCTATGGTATATGGACACACCAATCTGTTCTGTATTTATGCCTACAATATTGTGTTGTGATGCAGCAAGCAAGAATGCCATTGTCCTATGTTAGACACATCTGTGGAGCGTAAGAATAGGTGACGTTTCGGGTTGAGACCTATCTACAGACGGATGTGGAGGTGGGGGAGAGGGATGGGGTGGGAAGAAGAAAGAGGCGGAGACAGTGTGGCTGTGGGAGAGCTGGGAAGGGGGAGGGGAAGGAGGGAGAAAACAGGACTACCTGAAATTGGAGAAGTCAATGTTCATACCGCTGGGGTGTAAACTACCCAAGTGAAATAAGAGGTGCTGCTCCTCCAATTTGCCATGGGACTCACTCTGGCCATGGAGAAGGCCCAGGACAGAAAAGCCGGATAGTGAATGGGAGGTGGAATTGAAGTGCTGAGCCACCGGGAGATCAGGTTGGTTAGTTCGAAGTTTGTTTTCCTTCACCCAGACCCGTTACCACATCCACATTTATTTATGTTCTCACTAACCAACCTGATATCCCAGTGGCCCAGCACTTCAACTCATCCAGCGTTATGAACATTGACTTCTGCAACTTCAGGCAGTCCCAGCTCTCCCACAGCCCACTGTCTCTGCCTCTTCCTTTCTTCTTCCCGCCCCCACCTCCACATCAGTCCGAAAACGTCACCTATTCTGTCGCTACATAGATGCTGCTTCACCCGCTGAGTTTGTCCAGCATTGTGTTTGCCTTTGATTTTTCCAGCAACTGCAGTTATTTCTTAAACCTTGTTTGGATGGGGTGTTTTCCACATCTCCGCTGCACTGTAATGTTGTTTGTTGGTTCACAAGGCAATGCTTTCCTTCACATTCAATTGTCACCTGATGGTTCTGTTAATATTGTTTATTCCAGAGCTACAGAGTTACTGAATTCCTGTCAACATCATGGCTGAAGGTGGTGATTCAGTGGCCTCTACATCAAAGAAACATAAAGGTTTGTGAACCTTCTGTGACATATATATGATGCCCTGACAGTGGCTGTAGAGCTGATGCAAGAAATGATGTTCACACGGAAGTGGGAATAGGGAAGGGGCTGAGCCCAGAGATTTGACATCTACAGGGACATCACAGTGACAGGTGGGCGGATGCAGGAATTGCCCGATAAATCAGCACTCTTTGTCAAGGAAGACGACTTAAATCACGCCAGTCTCTGCTGATTATTGAAATATTCATTTCCGAGCAATATCCTCAATCTCCTCTGCATCATCTCCAATGCAAAGGCATCCTTCCCCCAGTATGGAGGTCAGAATTACACCCACTCGTCCAACTTCAGGCTTAATCAACTCCCTGTATCAAGGCCTCCCTTCACTTGCATTCTATGCTGCAGCTAATGACAAGAATGTTAAATGTTGTCGTTGTGTGTCCTGCTGACTTTAGGGATCTATGCATTTGTATGTAGACAAAAATGCTGGAGAAAACTCAGCGGGTGCGGCAACATCTATGGAGCGAAGGAAATAGGCGACGTTTCCGGTCGAGACCCTTCTTCAGACTTATGTGAGGGTGGGGGGGGCAGAAGAAAGGAAGAGGCGGAGACAGTGGTCTAAGGGAGAGCTGGGAAGGGGAGGGACCACCTGAAATTGGAGAAGTCAATGTTCATACCGCTGGGTTGTAAAATGCCCAAGTGAAATATAAGTTGCTGCTCCTTCAATTTACGGTGGGCCTCAATCTGGCCATGGAGGAGGCCCAGGACATAAAGGCCGGATTGGGAATGGGAGGGCGAGTTGAAGTGCTGAGCCACCGGCAGATCAGGTTGGCTGTTGCGAACCGAGCGGAGGTGTTGGGCGAAGCGGTCACCCAAGTGATCAGTATTTTGGCAGATAACTCCAAGGCCTAAATCAGGAATACTTGGAACAAAATGATCAGATTATCTCAAAGTAACAAGTATCCACATTTTATATTGGAGAAATGGAAATAACATAGCACCAGATTCAAGGACAGCTTATTCCACGTTCTTATCCAGGGATGGGGAACCTGCAGCCTTCCGGCCACATGCGGCCTTGTAACCATATAACCATATAACAATTACAGCACGGAAACAGGCCATCTCGATCCTTCTAGTCCGTGCCGAACACGTATTCTCCCCTAGTCCCATCTACCTGCGCTCACACCATAATCCCCCATTCCTTTCTCTCTGAGTAAATATGTTCCCCCTCATGTTACCCCTAAACTTCTGTCCCTTAATTCTCAAGTCAGGTCCTCTTGTTTGAATCTTCCCTACTCTCAATGGGAAAAGCTTATCCACGTCAACTCTGTCTAACCCTCTCATCATTTTAAATACCTCGATCAAGTCCCCCTTAACCTTCTGCGCTCCAAAGAATAAAGCCCTAACTTGTTCAACCTTTCCCTGTAACTTAGTTGCTGAAACCCAGGCAACATTCTAATAAATCTCCTCTGTATCCTCTCTATTTTGTTGACATCCTTCCTATAATTAGTCGACCAAAATTGCACACCATACTCCAGATTTGGCCTCACCAATGCCTTGTACAATTTTAACATTACATCCAACTTCTACACCCAATGTTCTGATTTATAAAGGCTAGCATACCAAACGTTTTATTTACCACCCTATCTACATGAGATTCCACCTTCAAGGAACTATGCACGGTTATTCCCAGATCCTTCTGTTCAACTGCATTCTTCAATTCCCTACCAGTGACCATGTACGTCCTATTTTGATTTGTCCTGCCAAGATGTACCGCCTCACACTTATCAGTATTAAACTCCATCTGCCATCTTTCAGCCCACTCTTCCAACTGGCATAAATCTCTCTGTAGACTTTGAAAATCTACTTCATTATCCACAACCCCACCTATCTTAGTATCATCTGCATACTTACTAATCCAATTTACACACCATCATCCAGATCATTGATGTACATGACAAACAACAGTGGACCCAACACAGATCCCTGAGGCACCCCACTAGTCACTGGCCTCCAACCTGACAAACAACCATCCACCATTACTCTCTTGGCATCTCCATTCAGCCACTGTTGAATCCAGCTTGCTACTCCACCATTAATACCCAACCATTGAACCTTCTTAACCAACTTTCCGTGAGGAATCTTGTCAAAGGCCTTACTAAAGTCCATATATACAACATCCACTGCTTTACCCTCATCAATTTCCCGAGTAAACTCTTCAAAAATTCAAGAAGATTAGTCAAATATGATCTTCTAGGCACAAATCCATGCTGACTGTTCCTAATCAGAGCCTGTTTATCCAGATGCTTATATATATTATCTCTAAGTATCCTTTCCATTAAGTTGCCCAGCACTGAAGTCAAACTAACAGGTCTATAATTGCTAGGTTTACTCTTAGACCCCTTTTAAACAATGGAACAACATGCGCAGTACGCCAATCCTCCGGCACTATTCCCGTTTCTAATGACATTTGAAATATTTCTGTCATATCCCCTGATATTTCTACACTAACTTCCCTCGATGTCCTAGGGAATATCCTGTCCGGACCTGGAGACTAATCCACTTTTATATTTCTCAAAAGTGTCAGTACTTCCTCTTCTTTGAATCTCATAGTTTCCATAGCTACTCTACTTGTCAAGTCAAGTCAAGTTTATTTGTCACATACACATACGAGATGTGCAGTGATATGTTTCCCTTAACTCACATAATTCAATATCCTCCTCCTTGGTGAATACCGAAGAAAATAAATTGTTCAATATCTCCCCCATCTCTTTTGGCTCTGCAGATAGCTGTCCACTCTGACTGTCTAATGGACCAATTTTATCCCTCGTTATCCTTTTGCTATTTATATAGCTGTAGAAATCCTTTGGATTTACATCCACCTTACTGGCCAAAGCAACCTCATGTCTTCTTTTAGCTTTTCTAATTTCTTTATTAAGATTATTTTTACATTCTTTATACTCCTTGAGCACCTCATTTACTCCATGCTGCCTATAATTATTGTAGATCTCTCTCTTTTTCCGAACCAAGTGTCCAATTTCCCTTGAAAAGCATGGCTCTTTCCAATTTTTATTTTTCCTTGCAACTAAACAGAGACATAAAGATTCTGTACTCTTGAAATTTCACCTTTAAAAGTATTCCATTTCTCTTCCACATCTTTCCCATAAAACAGTCCCAATTTACTCCTTTTAAATCCTTTCGCATCTCCTCAAAGTTAGCCTTTCTCCAATCAAAAATCTCAACCCTAGGTCCAGTTCTGACCCTCTCCATAATTATATTGAAACTAATGGTATTGTGATCACTGGTCCCGAACTGTTCCCCAACGCATACCTCCGCCACCTGACCCGTCTCATTTCCTAACAGGAGGTCCAGCACTGCCCCTTCTCTAGTAGGTATGCTGTATGTATTGCTGCAAAAAACTATCCTGCACACATTTTACAAACTCCAAACCATCCAGCCCATTTACAGAATGTGTTTCCCAGTCTATGTGTGGAAAATTGAAATCTCCCACAATCACTACCTTGTGCTTACTACTAATATCTGCTATTTCCTTACATATTTTCTCTTCCAATTCTCGTTCCCCATTTGGCGGTCTATAATACACCCCTATAAGTGTTTCTACCCCTTTCCCATTTCTCAGTTCCACCCAAATAGCCTCCCTAGACGAGCCCTCTAATCTATCCTTCCAAAGCACCGCTGTAATATCTTCCCTGACTAGTAATGCAACACCTCCACCTCTTGCCCCTCCAATTCTATCACACCTGAAGCAACGGAATCCTGGAATACTTAGTTTCCAATCACAGCCCTCCTGCAACCATGTTTAACTGATCGCCACAACATCATACTTCCAGGTGTCAATCCAGGCTCCAATCCAAGTTCATCCACCTTTCTTACAATGCTCCTAGCATTAAAATATACACATTTAAGAAAGCCACCCTTCTCTGTTTATTGTCTTTTTCTTCTCTCTCCCCTCCATTTTGGGTCAGAGTGCTACCATTCTCTGCCCCCTGCTTCACACACAGACTGCTAGCTTTCCCAATTTGAGTCCCTCCCCCAACATACTAGTTTAAAGTCTCTCCAGTAGCATTTGCAAATCTCCCCGCCAGGATATTGGTCCCCCTTGAGTTCAAGTGCAACCCGTCCTTTCTGTACAGGTCGCACCTTCCCCAAAAGAGGTCCCAATGATCTAGAAACTTGAATCCATACCCACTGCACCAGTCCCTCATCCACTCATTTATCCTCCACCTCGCTCCATTCCTACTCTCACTGTCGCGTGGCACAGGCAGTAATCCTGAGATTGTTACCTTTGCAGTCCTTCTCCTTAACTCTCTACCTAACTCCCTAAATTCTTCTTTCAGGACCTCTTCTCTTTTTTTTACCTATGTCGTTGGTACCTATGTGTACCACAACCTCAGGCTCCTCTCTCTCCCATTTCAGGATTTCTTGGACCCGTTCAGACACATCCCTGACCCTGGCACCAGGGAGGCAAACTATCACCAGAGTCTCCTGTCTGCATCCACAGAATCGCCTATCCGACCCCCTGACTAAAGAGTCCCCTATTACAATTGCCCTCCTTTTCTTTTCCTTACCCTTCTGAGCAACAGGACCGGTCTTTGTGCCAGAGGCCCGGCCACTGTCGCTGCCCCCAGGTAGGCTGTCTCCCCCACCCTTACTCAATCATGAGTACTTAGTTTCAAGGTGTACAGCCACGCTGTAGTGTACAGCCACTAGTAGTTAGATTTTTTCAAAATAAAGTACATTTTGAACTATATCTAATTGAAGTTTCATGGATGCGGCCTTATTAGATTACAGCTAACAATGTGGCAATCCAACATGAACATCCCCCCCCCCCCCCCCCCCCCAGTATCAGCTCAGATTGCTGCCAGCTATTCCAAACCTGTGGTTTTCTCAATTAGATATTGCTCTGCAATCTGCAATTCATGTTTTTTTTCAGGTGGGAAATTAACTCAAGTGGGCAATGTTTTCAAAAGACTTTGGCCAGGCACCTCATCAAAGAACGATGGTGAGAACACAGGAACAACGACAGAAAATCAAAGTGAGATTGAGAGCAAAACGTCAATGGAAAGTGAAGCCGCTGAAGAGGTACGGGAACAATGTCCGTCCATAGGGAGAGGAATAGGAGACGTGGTTCACGCCCCTGGAACTGACCCAAGTGGTGAAATCCATCATGACCGAGATTCATCAAACAAGGAATCATCGAGTCCCATCCAAGGAGCAGGTGAGTGAAATGGGAGGGGAGTGGATGCTGCAGAATGGTGAAGGCTGTAGGGACATGGAAGAGAAAACAACAAAGGGCTTAGAGCGAGGTGAAACAGGAGAGAGGAATAGTGGTGGAGGAGTGTTATTCTGACTAGGTTTGTGATCAGTAGTATTCTGCAAGGATCAGTTCTGGAACCTCTGCAATTTCAAAACATGTCCATGATTTGGACAAAAACGTTGGTTGTTGAGTTCGTAAGTCGATAAACAATAGGACTATTTTCAGAAGTGTGAATCAAGGGGAAAGCTGTCAAATGATCCACTAGAATACACATCAGTTGTAAATATGATCTGAGTTAAGGCAGATAAAGACTGGATTGCTTTCTCTGAGTAATGAAGGCTGAGTGGAGGCCCCATAGAAGTACATAATATAAGGGGCATATATGTCAGTCTTGTTCCCAGGGTGGGGATGGCTTTTACTGGAGAGAGGAATGTTTAAAGCGGACAGGCTGGACTAGTTTTTTACGCAGACTTATCGGTTCCTGGAAGGTCCTGCATGAGGAGGTGGTGGAAACACTGTTTAGACTGACACATGTCTGACACAGTCAGGGAACAGAGGATCCAGCCCATGAGCAGGTAGATGGGATTAGATCAAATTGGCATGATATTATTGGTGCAGATATGGGGCATCGATGGGCCAGTTCCCGTGCTGTACTATTCCATGTTCTATGTATCAACTCCAGGTTTGGCTTCATTAATCCAAATCATAAAGTCATAGACTCATACAGCAAGGAAACAGGCTCCTCGGCCCAAGATGCCCCATCTGTACTGGTCCCACCTGCTTGTATTTGGTCTATACCCTTCGTGATCTGTGAACCTGCAGGCAGTAGTTGAAAGGACAGAGGGAGTGATCGTAGAGGTGATGAATCATCCTCATTGAAGATTCAGATGTGAATTAATGCAGTGACGGGAGAGGCTTTCTGAGAAAGTGAAGAGTAAAAGATGGTGCATGAAACGTGACGACTCTTGTGTTTGAACTCGGTGTAGTCTGTATTGTTGGTGTTATTATCGTCCAAGTTGTGATTCAGAGTCATATTGGCACACGGCATGGAACATGGCTCTTCGGCCCACATTGCACATGTACCGATTTTACCATAAAATCCCCAACCCCACCTGAAACCTATATCATTGTTTCTTGATTCTCCTCCTCTGAGTCAAAGACTGTGCATTAATCTATTATACATAATAGATAGTGTATCTCCCCCTCTCCTGATCCTCGTATTTATGAGGATTATCTCTGAACTTGGGTACACAAGGCAATTGGGCAAACACACTTAGCAAGCCAACAAAACACATTCGTTTGCTGAAAACCACGTCCCGGGGACTCACCGTGGAGTAGACGTGCATTCACTGTTATTCGCAGCTCAGAGAGCCGTGACCCTCTCGTGTCCTCCGTCTGGCAGAGGCTGAGTGAGGCACGACCACTTCCTGGTTTTATAATCCCATCCCCCTGCCGCTACCGGGGGCAACAGCGAGAATGGCGAATTCTTTAAAACAGTAATATCTCTCTGATTGTTCTTCTATGTGAAAAATTCTCCGGTCCAGTCAGGCGGAGGAGGCTCTGAGCGAGGAGGCCAAAAATGACGGTCGTTAGAGGCGGCGTTCTCTCGGAAATCAAAGCAAAGCGAGGAAAAAGCGGTCAAGATCTTACTTTTTGTAATATAGATAAGAGATAATAGACAGGGAGGTTGGGCCCTGTGTGACACACTGTCCCACCCCCCTGGGGCCCATGCTCCCTGGGTCACACACTGTCCCATCCCCCTGGGGCCCATGCTCCCTGGGTCACACACTGTCCCATCCCCCTGGGGCCCGTGCTCCCTGGGTCACACACTGTCCCATCCCCCTGGGGCCCATGCTCCCTGGGTCACACACTGTCCCATCCCCCTGGGGCCCATGCTCCCTGGGTCACACACTGTCCCATCAAGAGTCAAGAGTCAAGAGTATATTTAATTGTCATTTGGACCCCTGGAGGTCCAAATGAAATGCCGTTTCTGCAGCCATACATTACACACAAATAGACCCCAGACACAACATAATTACATTTTACATAAACATCCATCACATAGCTGTGATGGAAGGCCAAATAAACTTATCTCTCCACTGCACTCTCTCCCCCCCGATGTCAGAGTCAAAGTCAAAGCCCCCGGCTGGCGATGGCGATTGTCCCGCGGCCATTAAAGCCACGCCGGGTGGTGCGAGGTCGCACACCGGGTCTTGATGTTGGAGCCCCCGGTGTGCGCTCGCAAAGTCCCGCATTCCAAGCCGCGCGGGGCACTGGTGCTAAGCCCCGCTCCAGGAGCTCTTCGACCCCGCAACTCGGGCGGGAGAAGTCGCCGTTGCAGGAGCCCCGAAAAGCGGTCTCCCTCCAGGGAGCCGCGGGCTCCCGGTGCCGCTGTCCGCAGACCCGCAGCAGCAGCCTCCTGGGGCCCATGCTCCCTGGGCCCATGCTCCCTGGGTCACACACTGTCCCATCCCCCTGGGGCCCATGCTCCCTGTGTCACACACTGACCCATCCCCCCTGGGGCCCATGCTCCCTGGGTCACACACTGTCCCATCCCCCTGGGCCCATGCTCCCTGGAATCGTGGCACTAACCTTTGTTCTATAAGATTATATTGTATGTCATAAGTAGAAAAAAACCCAAAATGCTCAGTCTGCATGAATATCGCCTTCTCGTATAACCATATATGGCTAACCCTTCCTCTGTCAGAAGAACCTGTAAAGCTTAAGACGCTGTGAATCTTAAGAAGCTAGTCGCTGCACTATGATCTGTAGATAAGGTATTGCTGAATCCTTGGTTATTGGAGTATATATATTTAATTAGATCACCGACCCTTTGTGCGGGAATGAGAACTATGTATAGTCTGTAATCTGCATACTGTAAAGAGTTTTACCACTACCCCCTGGTGAGATAAAGATTGTACTGTATGATCACTGATTTTACTTCGGAGTCACGTGAGTGACTACGTGAAGAACCCGCTCTGTGCGCAGGCGTGTAATTACGCCCAGCAGTGCAACAGCGGCGGCAGCTGGAGTCAGGCTCTCCAGCTGCACTTTAAAAACGGACCGTCAGGTAAGTATACGGTGCGTGTTAAAACTAACGGAGGAGAGTTGGAGTTGTGTTTGCTTACAGAATGACTACACAACATAGAAGACTCTCAAAGAGAACTGCCCCCGCTCTAACTCCACCAGAGGAACGTTCTATTCCAGCGGGGCAGCAACCGGCGGCAGCGTCGCTCTCAGAGCGTTTCGCTATCCGCGAGACCGAGCCAAGCCCAGTCTCGCCAAAGCCTGCACGGCGGCCTGGCATCCTCCTCACAGCTAACACAGCCCCCCAGCTTAGTGTCATCCGCAAATTCGGAGATGTTGCATTCAATTCCCTCGTCCAAATCATTAATATATATTGTAAATAGCTGGAGTCCCAGCACTGAGCCTTGCGGTACCCCACTAGTCACTGCCTGCCATTGTGAAAAGGACCTGCTTACTCCTACTCTTTGCTTCCTGTCTACCAGCCAGTTCTCTCCACATCAATACTCAACCCCCAATACCACGTGCTTTAAATCTGTATACTAATCTCTTATGTGGGACCTTGTCAAAAGCCTTCTGAAAGTCCAGATATAACACATCCACTGGTTCTCCCTTATCCACTCTGCTTGTTACATCCTAGAAATTTTGTATTTACATTCTTGTCTGTTTAAAATATTGAACCATAACAGCAGGAAATGGGGAGGGTAGAAATCGGTGCAAAACAGCAGAGAGAATGGTGGTGATAATGCGGGTGTGCGGTTTGGGTTGTTATTTAACATTGGAGAATTTACTGTTCATACCATTGGATTGTAGGCTAGCCAAGCGGAAATTGTGTTGCTGTTCCTCCAGTGAGCATGTGTCCAAGGGCAGAGATGTTGCTATGGGAATGGGAAGAGGGTTACAATGTTCGGGAATTACGCTTTTTCCGTTTGTTAACCATTTTTACTTCTCGTGCAGATTTCTCCCCTCTCCCTTTCCACATACATTAATTCATCTCGCTTCACCATTTGAAACTCTTATTTCCTTTTATTTCACACCTGTCTTTTCATCTCTGGTCTTTCTCCAATTATCAGCCTATCAACAACTCCCCTCACCTGTATCCACCTTACTTACCAGTCTTTGACCTGTCCCTCCTCTTGTCCACACGTCTCCCCACTCACCGCCACCACAATCAGCCTGAAGAAAGGTCCAGACTTGAAACGTCACCTATCCATATTCTCCAGAGATGGTGGTTGACCCACTGAGTTCCCACAGCACATTGTCTTATTCCAATATTCTGTTTTGATCATTCTAATTAGGGGGCAGGAACAGTCAGGATGAGGGTTGCTGTTGTAGCTGGAGCCAAGGGGACTGATTCAGATGGTGTTTAGTTTCTCTCTTTGTAGCAATGTTACAAAATTTTGAGATTTAAAAAATCAAGTCTGCAATTTATCCCATCAGATAAAGCATAACAATAAGTTTAATTTGACACCTAATTCACTTTCATATCTCAAAGAATAAAAAAAGTTATGGCCATTTTCATACTCGGAAATTAGCATCTTGTTCCCTATTGATTTTCTATGGACATAACAAAAAAGCTGTGATCGTGGACAGTCAAAAGCACATAACCTTCTTAAAAATTAAGAGAACTGAATGAAATTTTCAGTTATCATAGATTGAACCATTCTGAAACAAATATAAAATAATCTAACTTGGATGACCTGAAATTAAAGCATATAATTAGTTAGTTACCCAATTGTAGCTAATTTCAAACTTCAATTTACTAGATCTAAACATCTATCAATTTCTTAATAAATGATTAACATTTTTAAATAGCCCAAGTGTCCAAATAATATTCACAAATAATTCACAATAAAACATGATTTTTAAATCTCATTTACAACAATTTATAGGCCAAATGGAAGGAATTTAGTGTTCATTTGCTGTAAATTAAAGTCAATTTAAATCGGCTTTCTAGTGGGTTCCTGTGAACGCGCTGGTTTAGAACGTTCACATTGCGCTGGATTTGTGCCCTCAAATGCCCAGAAAAATACTGCGGGATATAAAGAGCCCAAAATGAGCTACTCGCTATAGAAAACTTTATATACAGGGTTATATTTACATGCCCCATTTAATGTAAAAATAAGGTACATACCTTTAATTGTTTGCTTTATAAAACCCTGGGGCTGCGAGAGGTTGCGAGTTGAGAGAGTGATTTTTAAACTACTCTAACTATTTTACAAGGCCATAAAAACTAATAATACCTTTTGCGACGGGGTCTTTCAGCGATTTTCCGTTAATGATTTACTAGGCTGAACATTTTCGATTGCAACAGCCTAGTAAAAATCGCGTTTTAAACCCGCCCCCTCTAAACAGCGCCAAAATCACACACAAGGGGTGGGGCAGATTCTCAGCCACGATTCAGGTACGTTTTGTAACATACCTACTCTTTGTACACACAGATCTAACGCCTACATACTATGCGCTCCTGACACAGTGGAGCGAGTACCAATTGTTCCAGCTGACAAAATTCTATCGGGAGAGACTGAAACAAGCGATTGAAGAAAGGGTTGAAAGCCTCGGCTTCATGATGAGGCAGCAGGGATGTTTCAGTGAACAAGAACACGGGGTAAGTGGAAGGAACACGGTGACTTCTGTTTCCTGTCACAGAACCGACGGCATTGGGGGAAAGAGCTAATAGTCAAATCTACAATGGAGAAGTTCATCTACAAAAGCATGGTCTAGTAGAACAAAAGAATGGCTCGGTCAGTGCCAAGTCTGGATGACTTTGTAAATTATATGGGGCACAATATGGAGGACAGGTTGTCTTTTCAATAAAGACATTAAGATGGGATCCTGCAGTAACAACATGTGCTTCTTTCATGGCCATAAAGAAGCCAAGATTGAAAAAATAGCTGACGCTCCATAGATAAGTAATAACTTGTTATTGGATCAGCTTGATTTGGCCCAACTTTTCCCATATTCTGAAAGTCTACTGAATCTTTCAATCATGCCATATTCAGACTGGTAGGAGGGATTTACTGAAAGAAACAATGTATAATTGTGCTAACTTTCCTTTGTTCTGTGAGTGGAGCCCGAGAAGCACTGAGCAACGTTTGTGCTCATTGTAGATCTTTCCACTCCCGTCTGATGAATCACTTAAAGATTGCCATGGTTTACCTTAAACAATTTTGTTGCTATCTGCTGTTGAAGAAACAAACTTTGACACAGTCCGCTCACCTTGCACTGAATAGTGCAATGGAGGCACTGATCGATCTCTGATCAGTTTGCGTCCTGTAGATCTGGTATCAGGAATAAAACGTGACCTGGGGATTTCTGAGAATGGTCCATTCTGATCCAGCTGTTCTTCCTACACATGCATCTGAACACAACGGTCAGGGAGCAGTAATCTTGTAAACCCAGAATCAAAAACCATAATACTTCTAAAGTGGCATCAGTTTCATTGGTCACATTTAGCTCAGTTCATTAAACCACAAAGGGCATTATGCACAAGCACAAGGAACTGCAGATACTGGTTTACAAAAACACACACAATGTGCTGCATAAAATAACTCAGTATTTATAGATGCTGTCTGTCTGTCTGACCTGCTGGATTAATCTAAGATATTAAACTGTTTGCTTATCATTCAATTGACAAATAAAATAAACAAAAGTACATTTGCTAAAATTTACGGTATTAAAAAATATTCAGCACGTCAGTTATTGAAACATAGAAACGTAGAAAATAGGTGCAGGAGGAGGCCATTCGGCCCTTCGAGCCAGCACCGCCATTCATTGTGATCATGGCTGATCATCCCCTATCAATATCCCGTGCCTGCCTTCTCTCCATATGCCTTAACTGCACTAGCCCCATAGAGCTCTATCGAACTCTCTCTTAAATCCATCCCGTGACTTGGCCTCCACTGCCCTCTGTGACAGGGAATTCCATAAATTCACAACTCCTCATTGGAGTTTATCCTCAACTCAGTCCAAAATTGCCACAGATTCACAATTCTCTGGGTGAAAAAGATTTTTCTCACCTCAGTCTTAAATGACCTCCCCTTAATTCTAAGTCTGTGGCCCCTGGTTCTGGAATCGGCCAACATTGGGAACGATTTTCCTGCATCGACCTTGTCCAGTCCTTTTATAATTTTATATGTTCTATAAGAACCCCCATTCTTCTAAACTCCAGTGAATACAAGTCTAGTCTTTTCAATCTTTCCTCATATGACAGTCCCGCCATCCCAGGTATCAATCTTGTGAACCTTCTGCTTCAATCACAAGGATGTCCTTCATCAAATTAAGAGACCGAAACTGTACACAATACTCCAGATGTGGTCTCACCAGAGCCCTATACAACTGCAGAAGGATCTCTTTACACCTATACTGAAATCGTCTTGTTATGAAGGCCAACATTCCATTAGCTTTCTTCACTGCCTGCTGTACCTGCACGCCAACATTCAGTGACTGGTGTACAAGGACACCCAGGTCTCGCTGTACCCCCCCCCCCCCTTGCCTAACCTAACCCCGTTGAGATAATAACCTTGTTTTTTGCCGCCAAAGTGGATATCCTCACATGTATCGATATTATACTGCATCTGCCACGCATCTGCCCACTCACTCAACCTGTCCAGGTTACCGTGCAAACCCCTAACATGCCCTTCACCGTTCACACTGCCATCCAGCTTTGTTTCATCCGCAAACTTACTAGTGTTGCTCCTATTTCCCTCTTCCAAATCAATATCGTCCGTATGGTAAACATTTGCGGCCCCAACACCGAGCCTTGCGGCACTCCACTCGCCACTGCCTGCCATTCTGAAAAGGACCCGTTCATTCCTACTCTTTGCTTCCGGTCTGCCAACCAATGTTGCTTCCGGTCTGCCAACCAATGTTCTACCCATGTCAACACCCTACCCCCAATACCATGTGCTCTAATTTACGCATCTGTGGGAAGAGAAGCAGAGTTAATGTGCAGTGAAAGGAGGGGATGAGCTGCAGGAAATGTACAAGAGAGTGATGTATTTGATTGGGTAAAACTGGGGTAGGTATACAAATATAAACGTTATCTGGTCAATGCGTGAATGCCGGCTCACACAGGATAAGAATGTAGATGAAAGAACATAATAGCTTCAAAATGCAGAGCGGGAAGAAATGCAGGTTGGACTGGACACGTCCATGTGAGGCCAAAAGGAATTGGATTAATTTCACATCATTTTCAACACAGCCATCATTGGCCTGAATGGCCTGTTCCCGTGTTGTACTCTGCTGTGTTCTCGGACACTGCCAGGTGTGAAGCGAGATTCCCACTGTCAAGACTCTGGGAGTACACAGTTTGTCAGCACAGTGTCAATGGGTGTATGAAGAGGCAGATGAATGCCTGTCACTATGCTCACAACTACAGGAATATCCCATCACTGAACAGCTAATTCCCTCCCCATTAGCATCGTTTCAGTCACTTCTCCATATGTTCATTGTTGTTCTTCACAGAGTGTCGCTGAGCTGGTGGTAAAGGGAAACCTCAGAGACAGTTCCATACTCTTCCACAGTCTGGTGATGGAGAAGGGTAACCATGCCCGGCGGGTGATGTGGGAATCCTTTGTGAAAATGCAGAATGAATTACCAAAGCTGAACAAAATACTGAAAGAAATCCAGGAGCTCGGTACGGTAAATCAACACACTGAACTGAATATCACATTGAAACACTGGAGTTAACAATGTTATTCAAGTCTGCTTTAATGAATGCTCGTTGATTTGAACAGGTCCTGATCCACAAGAATACATGAACATCATCGGAGGTTTAACTGAATTACCCTCTCATATGGAAGGTGGGTGTTGAAATGTACAGTTCACACCAATGACTTGTTAGAATTGATGTCATACTGAAACTGTTCAGAGCTTTGCAGAGTGGGAAATCAGAAGATCAAAGGCGAAGCAATTGTTAGACTGACACGGGGATTCACTATGGATTGCTGCTTTGTCTGTAGATTCAGGTTTAGCTTAGTTTAATGTATTGTCACATGGACTGAGGTACGGTGAACAGCTTTTGTTGTGTGTTATCCAGTCAGCAGAAAGACAATACATGATTATAATCGTGCCATTTACAGTATAGATAAACTATGAGGGAATAACGTTTAGTGCCAGGTAAAATGAGGAAAGTCCGATCTAGGATAGTCTGAGTGGAACCAAAGAGGTAGATAGTAGTTCCCAGATCACTCGATCTCTGACATACACTGGAACTATTACATTGCATTATTTCAACTCCTCCAGGCGTTCATTGTACAAGGTTTTGCAATGTATCAGGTTGTGGAAGAGATCTGTGAAATCCAGTGCTCACCCGGGGGAGAATGTGTGTGTAGTGATTCCCCACACACTCCTGGATGTCCCTGACACACTGTGTAACCCCACACACTCCTGGATGTCCCTGACACACTGTGTAACCCCACACACTCCTGGATAGAGTCCCTGACACACTGTGTAACCCCACACACTCCTGGATAGAGTCCCTGACACACTGTGTAACCCCACACACTCCTGGATAGAGTCCTGACACACTGTGTAACCCCACACACTCCTGGATAGAGTCCCTGACACACTGTGTAACCCCACACACTCCTGGATAGAGTCCCTGACAAACTGTGTAACCCCACACACTCCTGGATAGAGTCCCTGACACACTGTGTAACCCCACACACTCCTGGATGTCCCTGACACACTGTGTAACCCCACACACTCCTGGATGTCCCTGACACACTGTGTAACCCCACACACTCCTGGATAGAGTCCCTGACACACTGTGTAACCCCACACACTCCTGGATAGAGTCCCTGACACACCATGTAACCCCACACACTCCTGGATAGAGTCCTGACACACTGTGTAACCCCACACACACCTGGATAGAGTCCCTGACACACTGTGTAACCCCACACACTCCTGGATAGAGTCCCTGACACACTGTGTAACCCACACACTCCTGGATAGAGTCCCTGACACACTGTGTAACCCCACACACTCCTGGATAGAGTCCCTGACACACTGTGTAACCCCACACACTCCTGGATAGAGTCCTGACACACTGTGTAACCCCACACACTCCTGGATAGAGTCCCTGACACACTGTGTAACCCCACACACTCCTGGATAGAGTCCTGACACACTGTGTAACCCCACACACTCCTGGATAGAGTCCTGACACACTGTGTAACCCCACACACTCCTGGATAGAGCCCCTGACACACTGTGTAACCCCACACACTCCTGGATGTCCCTGACACACTGTGTAACCCCACACACTCCTGGATAGAACCCTGACACACTGTGTAACCCCACACACTCCTGGATGTCCCTGACACACTGTGTAACCCCACACACTCCTGGATAGAGTCCTGACACACTGTGTAACCCACACACTCCTGGATAGAGTCCTGACACACTGTGTAACCCCACATACTCCTGGATGTCCCTGACACACTGTGTAACCCCACACACTCCTGGATGTCCCTGACACACTCAGTAACCCCACACACTCCTGGATAGAGTCCTGGCACACTGTGTAACCCCACACACTCCTGGATAGAGTCCTGACACACTGTGTAACCCCACACACTCCTGGATAGAGTCCTGACACACTGTGTAACCCCACACACTCCTGGATAGAGTCCCTGACACACTGTGTAACCCCACACACTCCTGGATAGAGTCCTGACACACTGTGTAACCCCACACACTCCTGGATAGAGTCCTGACACACTGTGTAACCCCACACACTCCTGGATGGGCCCTGACACACTGTGTAACCCCACACACCCCTGGATGGGCCCTGACACACTGTGTAACCCACGCACTCCTGGATAGAGTCCTGACACACACTGTAACCCCTCGCACTCCTGGATGGGTCCCTGACAAACTGTGTAACCCCACACACTCCTGGTTGTCCCTTACACACTGTGTAACCACACACACTCCTGGATAGAGTCCTGACACACTGTGTAACCCCACACACTCCTGGATGTCCCTGACACACTGTGTAACCCCACACACTCCTGGACAGAGTCCCTGACACACTGTGTAACCCCACACACTCCTGGATAGAGTCCTGACACACTGCAACCCCACACACTCCTGGATAGAGTCCCTGACACACTGTGTAACCCCACACACTCCTGGATGTCCCTGACACACTGTGTAACCCCACACACTGCTGGATAGAGTCCCTGACACACCGTGTAACCCCACACACTCCTGGGTAGAGTCCTGACACACTGTGTAACCCCACACACTCCTGGATAGAGTCCCTGACACACTGTGTAACCCCACACACTCCTGGATAGAGTCCTGACACACTGTGTAACCCCACACACTCCTGGATAGTCCTGACACACTGTGTAACCCCACACACTCCTGGATAGAGTCCTGACACACTGTGTAACCCACACACTCCTGGTTGTCCCTTACACGCTGTGTAACCCCACACACTCCTGGATAGAGTCCTGACACACTGTGTAACCCCACACACTCCTGGATAGAGTCCCTGACACACTGTTACCCCACACACTCCTGGATAGAGTCCTGACACACTGTAACCCCACACACTCCTGAATGTCCCTGACACACTGTGTAACCCCACACACTCCTGGATAGAGTCCTGGCACACTGTGTAACCCCACACACTCCTGGATAGAGCCCCTGACACACTGTGTAACCCCACACACTCCTGGTTGTCCCTTACACACTGTGTAACCCCACACACTCCTGGATAGAGTCCCTGACACACTGTGTAACCCCACACACTCCTGGATAGAGTCCCTGACACACTGTGTAACCCCACACACTCCTGGATGTCCCTGACACACTGTGTAACCCCACACACTCCTGGATGTCCCTGACACACTGTGTAACTCCACACACTCCTGGATAGAGTCCCTGACACACTGTGTAACCCCACACACTCCTGGATAGAGTCCTGACACACTGTGTAACCCCACACACTCCTGGATAGAGTCCCTGACACACTGTGTAACCCCACACACTCCTGGATAGAGTCCCTGACACACTGTGTAACCCCACACACTCCTGGATACAGTCCCTGACACACTGTGTAACCCCACACACTCCTGGATACAGTTCCTGACACACTGTGTAACCCCACACACTCCTGGATGTCCCTGACACACTGTGTAACCCCACACACTCCTGGTTGTCCCTTACACACTGTGTAACAACACACACTCCTGGATAGAGTCCCTGACACACTGTGTAACCCCACACACTCCTGGATGTCCTTGACACACTGTGTAACCCCACACACTCCTGGATAGAGTCCTGACACACTGTGTAACCCCACACACTCCTGGATAGAGTCCTGACACACTGTGTAACCCCACACACTCCTGGATGGGCCCTGACACACTGTGTAACCCCACACACCCCTGGATGGGCCCTGACACACTGTGTAACCCACGCACTCCTGGATAGAGTCCTGACACACACTGTAACCCCTCGCACTCCTGGATGGGTCCCTGACAAACTGTGTAACCCCACACACTCCTGGTTGTCCCTTACACACTGTGTAACCACACACACTCCTGGATAGAGTCCTGACACACTGTGTAACCCCACACACTCCTGGATGTCCCTGACACACTGTGTAACCCCACACACTCCTGGACAGAGTCCCTGACACACTGTGTAACCCCACACACTCCTGGATAGAGTCCTGACACACTGCAACCCCACACACTCCTGGATAGAGTCCCTGACACACTGTGTAACCCCACACACTCCTGGATGTCCCTGACACACTGTGTAACCCCACACACTGCTGGATAGAGTCCCTGACACACCGTGTAACCCCACACACTCCTGGGTAGAGTCCTGACACACTGTGTAACCCCACACACTCCTGGATAGAGTCCCTGACACACTGTGTAACCCCACACACTCCTGGATAGAGTCCTGACACACTGTGTAACCCCACACACTCCTGGATAGTCCTGACACACTGTGTAACCCCACACACTCCTGGATAGAGTCCTGACACACTGTGTAACCCACACACTCCTGGTTGTCCCTTACACGCTGTGTAACCCCACACACTCCTGGATAGAGTCCTGACACACTGTGTAACCCCACACACTCCTGGATAGAGTCCCTGACACACTGTTACCCCACACACTCCTGGATAGAGTCCTGACACACTGTAACCCCACACACTCCTGAATGTCCCTGACACACTGTGTAACCCCACACACTCCTGGATAGAGTCCTGGCACACTGTGTAACCCCACACACTCCTGGATAGAGCCCCTGACACACTGTGTAACCCCACACACTCCTGGTTGTCCCTTACACACTGTGTAACCCCACACACTCCTGGATAGAGTCCCTGACACACTGTGTAACCCCACACACTCCTGGATAGAGTCCCTGACACACTGTGTAACCCCACACACTCCTGGATGTCCCTGACACACTGTGTAACCCCACACACTCCTGGATGTCCCTGACACACTGTGTAACTCCACACACTCCTGGATAGAGTCCCTGACACACTGTGTAACCCCACACACTCCTGGATAGAGTCCTGACACACTGTGTAACCCCACACACTCCTGGATAGAGTCCCTGACACACTGTGTAACCCCACACACTCCTGGATAGAGTCCCTGACACACTGTGTAACCCCACACACTCCTGGATACAGTCCCTGACACACTGTGTAACCCCACACACTCCTGGATACAGTTCCTGACACACTGTGTAACCCCACACACTCCTGGATGTCCCTGACACACTGTGTAACCCCACACACTCCTGGTTGTCCCTTACACACTGTGTAACAACACACACTCCTGGATAGAGTCCCTGACACACTGTGTAACCCCACACACTCCTGGATGTCCTTGACACACTGTGTAACCCCACACACTCCTGGATAGAGTCCTGACACACTGTGTAACCCCACACACTCCTGGATAGAGTCCTGACACACTGTGTAACCCCACACACTCCTGGATGCCCCTGACACACTGTGTAACCCCACACACTCCTGGATAGAGTCCCTGACACACTGTGTAACCCCACACACTCCTGGATAGAGTCCTGACACACTGTGTAACCCCACACACTCCTGGATAGAGTCCTGACACACTGTGTAACCCACGCACTCCTGGATAGAGTCCTGACACACTGTGTAACCCACACACTCCTGGATAGAGTCCCTGACACACTGTGTAACCCCACACACTCCTGGATGTCCTTGACACACTGTGTAACCCCACACACTCCTGGATGTCCCTGACACACTGTGTAACCCCACACACTCCTGGATGTCCTTGACACACTGTGTAACCCCACACACTCCTGGATAGAGTCCCTGCCACACTGTGTAAACCCACACACTCCTGGATAGAGCCCCTGACACACTGTGTAACCCCACACACTCCTGGATAGAGTCCCTGACACACTGTGTAAACCCACGCACTCCTGGATGGGTCCCTGACACACTGTGTAACCCCACACACTCCTGGATGCCCCTGACACACTGTGTAACCTCACACACTCCTGGATAGAGTCCCTGACACACTGTGTAACCCCACACACTCCTGGATGTCCCTGACACACTGTGTAACCACACACACTCCTGGATACAGTCCCTGACACACTGTGTAAACCCACACACTCCTGGATAGAGTCCTGACACACTGTGTAACCCCACACACTCCTGGATAGAGTCCCTGACACACTGTGTAACCCCACACACTCCTGGATAGAGTCCTGACACACTGTGTAACCCCACACACTCCTGGATGTCCCTGACACACTGTGTAACCCCACACACTCCTGGATAGAGTCCCTGACACACTGTGTAACCCCACACACTCCTGGATAGAGTCCTGACACACTGTGTAACCCCACACACTCCTGGATAGAGTCCTGACACACTGTGTAACCCCACACACTCCTGGATAGAGTCCTGACACACTGTGTAACCCCACACACTCCTGGATAGAGTCCTGACACACTGTGTAACCCACGCACTCCTGGATAGAGTCCTGACACACTGTGTAACCCCACACACTCCTGGATACAGTCCCTGACAAACTGTGTAACCCCACACACTCCTGGTTGTCCCTTACACACTGTGTAACCCCACACACTCCTGGATAGAGTCCTGACACACTGTGTAAACCCACACACTCCTGGATAGGCCCTGACACACTGTGTAACCCCACACACTCCTGGATAGAGTCCCTGACACACTGTGTAACCCCACACACTCCTGGATGTCCCTGACACACTGTGTAACCCCACACACTCCTGGATGTCCCTGACACACTGTGTAACCCCACACACTGCTGGATAGAGTCCCTGACACACCGTGTAACCCCACACACTCCTGGGTAGAGTCCTGACACACTGTGTAACCCCACACACTCCTGGATAGAGTCCCTGACACACTGTGTAACCCCCCACACACTCCTGGATAGAGTCCTGACACACTGTGTAACCCCACACACTCCTGGATAGTCCTGACACACTGTGTAACCCCACACACTCCTGGATAGAGTCCTGACACACTGTGTAACCCACACACTCCTGGTTGTCCCTGACACACTGTGTAACCCACACACTCCTGGATGCCCCTGACACACTGTGTAACCTCACACACTCCTGGATAGAGTCCCTGACACACTGTGTAACCCCACACACTCCTGGATGTCCCTGACACACTGTGTAACCACACACACTCCTGGATACAGTCCCTGACACACTGTGTAAACCCACACACTCCTGGATAGAGTCCTGACACACTGTGTAACCCCACACACTCCTGGATAGAGTCCCTGACACACTGTGTAACCCCACACACTCCTGGATAGAGTCCTGACACACTGTGTAACCCCACACACTCCTGGATGTCCCTGACACACTGTGTAACCCCACACACTCCTGGATAGAGTCCCTGACACACTGTGTAACCCCACACACTCCTGGATAGAGTCCTGACACACTGTGTAACCCCACACACTCCTGGATAGAGTCCTGACACACTGTGTAACCCCACACACTCCTGGATAGAGTCCTGACACACTGTGTAACCCCACACACTCCTGGATAGAGTCCTGACACACTGTGTAACCCACGCACTCCTGGATAGAGTCCTGACACACTGTGTAACCCCACACACTCCTGGATACAGTCCCTGACAAACTGTGTAACCCCACACACTCCTGGTTGTCCCTTACACACTGTGTAACCCCACACACTCCTGGATAGAGTCCTGACACACTGTGTAAACCCACACACTCCTGGATAGGCCCTGACACACTGTGTAACCCCACACACTCCTGGATAGAGTCCCTGACACACTGTGTAACCCCACACACTCCTGGATGTCCCTGACACACTGTGTAACCCCACACACTCCTGGATGTCCCTGACACACTGTGTAACCCCACACACTGCTGGATAGAGTCCCTGACACACCGTGTAACCCCACACACTCCTGGGTAGAGTCCTGACACACTGTGTAACCCCACACACTCCTGGATGTCCCTGACACACTGTGTAACCCCACACACTCCTGGTTGTCCCTTACACACTGTGTAACAACACACACTCCTGGATAGAGTCCCTGACACACTGTGTAACCCCACACACTCCTGGATGTCCTTGACACACTGTGTAACCCCACACACTCCTGGATAGAGTCCTGACACACTGTGTAACCCCACACACTCCTGGATAGAGTCCTGACACACTGTGTAACCCCACACACTCCTGGATGCCCCTGACACACTGTGTAACCCCACACACTCCTGGATAGAGTCCCTGACACACTGTGTAACCCCACACACTCCTGGATAGAGTCCTGACACACTGTGTAACCCCACACACTCCTGGATAGAGTCCTGACACACTGTGTAACCCACGCACTCCTGGATAGAGTCCTGACACACTGTGTAACCCACACACTCCTGGATAGAGTCCCTGACACACTGTGTAACCCCACACACTCCTGGATGTCCTTGACACACTGTGTAACCCCACACACTCCTGGATGTCCCTGACACACTGTGTAACCCCACACACTCCTGGATGTCCTTGACACACTGTGTAACCCCACACACTCCTGGATAGAGTCCCTGCCACACTGTGTAAACCCACACACTCCTGGATAGAGCCCCTGACACACTGTGTAACCCCACACACTCCTGGATAGAGTCCCTGACACACTGTGTAAACCCACGCACTCCTGGATGGGTCCCTGACACACTGTGTAACCCCACACACTCCTGGATGCCCCTGACACACTGTGTAACCTCACACACTCCTGGATAGAGTCCCTGACACACTGTGTAACCCCACACACTCCTGGATGTCCCTGACACACTGTGTAACCACACACACTCCTGGATACAGTCCCTGACACACTGTGTAAACCCACACACTCCTGGATAGAGTCCTGACACACTGTGTAACCCCACACACTCCTGGATAGAGTCCCTGACACACTGTGTAACCCCACACACTCCTGGATAGAGTCCTGACACACTGTGTAACCCCACACACTCCTGGATGTCCCTGACACACTGTGTAACCCCACACACTCCTGGATAGAGTCCCTGACACACTGTGTAACCCCACACACTCCTGGATAGAGTCCTGACACACTGTGTAACCCCACACACTCCTGGATAGAGTCCTGACACACTGTGTAACCCCACACACTCCTGGATAGAGTCCTGACACACTGTGTAACCCCACACACTCCTGGATAGAGTCCTGACACACTGTGTAACCCACGCACTCCTGGATAGAGTCCTGACACACTGTGTAACCCCACACACTCCTGGATACAGTCCCTGACAAACTGTGTAACCCCACACACTCCTGGTTGTCCCTTACACACTGTGTAACCCCACACACTCCTGGATAGAGTCCTGACACACTGTGTAAACCCACACACTCCTGGATAGGCCCTGACACACTGTGTAACCCCACACACTCCTGGATAGAGTCCCTGACACACTGTGTAACCCCACACACTCCTGGATGTCCCTGACACACTGTGTAACCCCACACACTCCTGGATGTCCCTGACACACTGTGTAACCCCACACACTGCTGGATAGAGTCCCTGACACACCGTGTAACCCCACACACTCCTGGGTAGAGTCCTGACACACTGTGTAACCCCACACACTCCTGGATAGAGTCCCTGACACACTGTGTAACCCCACACACTCCTGGATAGAGTCCTGACACACTGTGTAACCCCACACACTCCTGGATAGTCCTGACACACTGTGTAACCCCACACACTCCTGGATAGAGTCCTGACACACTGTGTAACCCACACACTCCTGGTTGTCCCTGACACACTGTGTAACCCACACACTCCTGGATGCCCCTGACACACTGTGTAACCTCACACACTCCTGGATAGAGTCCCTGACACACTGTGTAACCCCACACACTCCTGGATGTCCCTGACACACTGTGTAACCACACACACTCCTGGATACAGTCCCTGACACACTGTGTAAACCCACACACTCCTGGATAGAGTCCTGACACACTGTGTAACCCCACACACTCCTGGATAGAGTCCCTGACACACTGTGTAACCCCACACACTCCTGGATAGAGTCCTGACACACTGTGTAACCCCACACACTCCTGGATGTCCCTGACACACTGTGTAACCCCACACACTCCTGGATAGAGTCCCTGACACACTGTGTAACCCCACACACTCCTGGATAGAGTCCTGACACACTGTGTAACCCCACACACTCCTGGATAGAGTCCTGACACACTGTGTAACCCCACACACTCCTGGATAGAGTCCTGACACACTGTGTAACCCCACACACTCCTGGATAGAGTCCTGACACACTGTGTAACCCACGCACTCCTGGATAGAGTCCTGACACACTGTGTAACCCCACACACTCCTGGATACAGTCCCTGACAAACTGTGTAACCCCACACACTCCTGGTTGTCCCTTACACACTGTGTAACCCCACACACTCCTGGATAGAGTCCTGACACACTGTGTAAACCCACACACTCCTGGATAGGCCCTGACACACTGTGTAACCCCACACACTCCTGGATAGAGTCCCTGACACACTGTGTAACCCCACACACTCCTGGATGTCCCTGACACACTGTGTAACCCCACACACTCCTGGATGTCCCTGACACACTGTGTAACCCCACACACTGCTGGATAGAGTCCCTGACACACCGTGTAACCCCACACACTCCTGGGTAGAGTCCTGACACACTGTGTAACCCCACACACTCCTGGATAGAGTCCCTGACACACTGTGTAACCCCACACACTCCTGGATAGAGTCCTGACACACTGTGTAACCCCACACACTCCTGGATAGTCCTGACACACTGTGTAACCCCACACACTCCTGGATAGAGTCCTGACACACTGTGTAACCCACACACTCCTGGTTGTCCCTTACACGCTGTGTAACCCCACACACTCCTGGATAGAGTCCTGACACACTGTGTAACCCCACACACTCCTGGATAGAATCCCTGACACACTGTTACCCCACACACTCCTGGATAGAGTCCTGACACACTGTAACCCCACACACTCCTGAATGTCCCTGACACACTGTGTAACCCCACACACTCCTGGATAGAGTCCTGGCACACTGTGTAACCCCACACACTCCTGGATAGAGCCCCTGACACACTGTGTAACCCCACACACTCCTGGTTGTCCCTTACACACTGTGTAACCCCACACACTCCTGGATAGAGTCCCTGACACACTGTGTAACCCCACACACTCCTGGATAGAGTCCCTGACACACTGTGTAACCCCACACACTCCTGGATGTCCCTGACACACTGTGTAACCCCACACACTCCTGGATGTCCCTGACACACTGTGTAACTCCACACACTCCTGGATAGAGTCCCTGACACACTGTGTAACCCCACACACTCCTGGATAGAGTCCTGACACACTGTGTAACCCCACACACTCCTGGATAGAGTCCCTGACACACTGTGTAACCCCACACACTCCTGGATAGAGTCCCTGACACACTGTGTAACCCCACACACTCCTGGATACAGTCCCTGACACACTGTGTAACCCCACACACTCCTGGATACAGTTCCTGACACACTGTGTAACCCCACACACTCCTGGATGTCCCTGACACACTGTGTAACCCCACACACTCCTGGTTGTCCCTTACACACTGTGTAACAACACACACTCCTGGATAGAGTCCCTGACACACTGTGTAACCCCACACACTCCTGGATGTCCTTGACACACTGTGTAACCCCACACACTCCTGGATAGAGTCCTGACACACTGTGTAACCCCACACACTCCTGGATAGAGTCCTGACACACTGTGTAACCCCACACACTCCTGGATGCCCCTGACACACTGTGTAACCCCACACACTCCTGGATAGAGTCCCTGACACACTGTGTAACCCCACACACTCCTGGATAGAGTCCTGACACACTGTGTAACCCCACACACTCCTGGATAGAGTCCTGACACACTGTGTAACCCACGCACTCCTGGATAGAGTCCTGACACACTGTGTAACCCACACACTCCTGGATAGAGTCCCTGACACACTGTGTAACCCCACACACTCCTGGATGTCCTTGACACACTGTGTAACCCCACACACTCCTGGATGTCCCTGACACACTGTGTAACCCCACACACTCCTGGATGTCCTTGACACACTGTGTAACCCCACACACTCCTGGATAGAGTCCCTGCCACACTGTGTAAACCCACACACTCCTGGATAGAGCCCCTGACACACTGTGTAACCCCACACACTCCTGGATAGAGTCCCTGACACACTGTGTAAACCCACGCACTCCTGGATGGGTCCCTGACACACTGTGTAACCCCACACACTCCTGGATGCCCCTGACACACTGTGTAACCTCACACACTCCTGGATAGAGTCCCTGACACACTGTGTAACCCCACACACTCCTGGATGTCCCTGACACACTGTGTAACCACACACACTCCTGGATACAGTCCCTGACACACTGTGTAAACCCACACACTCCTGGATAGAGTCCTGACACACTGTGTAACCCCACACACTCCTGGATAGAGTCCCTGACACACTGTGTAACCCCACACACTCCTGGATAGAGTCCTGACACACTGTGTAACCCCACACACTCCTGGATGTCCCTGACACACTGTGTAACCCCACACACTCCTGGATAGAGTCCCTGACACACTGTGTAACCCCACACACTCCTGGATAGAGTCCTGACACACTGTGTAACCCCACACACTCCTGGATAGAGTCCTGACACACTGTGTAACCCCACACACTCCTGGATAGAGTCCTGACACACTGTGTAACCCCACACACTCCTGGATAGAGTCCTGACACACTGTGTAACCCACGCACTCCTGGATAGAGTCCTGACACACTGTGTAACCCCACACACTCCTGGATACAGTCCCTGACAAACTGTGTAACCCCACACACTCCTGGTTGTCCCTTACACACTGTGTAACCCCACACACTCCTGGATAGAGTCCTGACACACTGTGTAAACCCACACACTCCTGGATAGGCCCTGACACACTGTGTAACCCCACACACTCCTGGATAGAGTCCCTGACACACTGTGTAACCCCACACACTCCTGGATGTCCCTGACACACTGTGTAACCCCACACACTCCTGGATAGAGTCCGGACGCACTGTGTAACCCACACACTCCTGCATATAACCCTGACACACTGTGTAACTCCACACACTCCTGGATAGAGTCCTGACACACTGTGTAACCCCACACACTCCTGGATAGAGTCCTGACACACTGTGTAACCCCACACACTCTTGGATATCCCTGACACACTGTGTAACCCCACACACTCCTGGATGTCCTTGACACACTGTGTAACCCCACGCACTCCTGGATGGGTCCCTGACACACTGTGTAACCCACACACTCCTGGATAGAGTCCTGACACACTGTGTAACCCCACACACTCCTGGATAGAGTCCTGACACACTGTGTAACCCCACACACTCCTGGATAGAGTCCTGACACACTGTGTAACCCCACACACTCTTGGATAGAGTCCTGACACACTGTGTAACCCCACACACTCCTGCATAGAGTCCTGACACACTGTGTAACCCCACACACTCTTGGATAGAGTCCTGACACACTGTAACCCCACACACTCCTGGATAGAGTCCCTGACACACTGTGTAACCCCACACACTCCTAGATACAGTCCCTGACACACTGTGTAACCCCACACACTCCTGCATATAACCCTGACACACTGTGTAACCCCACACACTCCTGGATAGAGTCCCTGACACACTGTGTAAACCCACGCACTCCTGGATGGGTCCCTGACACACTGTGTAACCCCACACACTCCTGGATGCCCCTGACACACTGTGTAACCTCACACACTCCTGGATAGAGTCCCTGACACACTGTGTAACCCCACACACTCCTGGATGTCCCTGACACACTGTGTAACCCCACACACTCCTGGATATAGACCTGACACACTGTGTAACTCACGCACTCCTGGATAGAGTCCCTGACACACTGTGTAACCCACACACTCCTGGATAGGATCCCTGACACACTGTGTAAACCCACACACTCCTGGATAGAGCCCCTGACACACTGTGTAACCCCACACACTCCTGGTTGTCCCTTACACACTGTGTAACGACACACACTCCTGGATAGAGTCCCTGACACACTGTGTAACCCCACACACTCCTGGATGTCCTTGACACACTGTGTAACCCCACACACTCCTGGATAGAGTCCTGACACACTGTGTAACCCCACACACTCCTGCATAGAGTCCTGACACACTGTGTAACCCCACACACTCCTGGATATAGGCCTGACACACTGTGTAACCCCACACACTCCTGGATGCCCCTGACACACTGTGTAACCCCACACACTCCTGGATAGAGTCCTGACACACTGTGTAACCCACGCACTCCTGGATAGAGTCCTGACACACTGTGTAACCCACACACTCCTGGATAGAGTCCCTGACACACTGTGTAAACCCACACACTACTGGATAAAGCCCCTGACACACTGTGGAACCCCACACACTCCTGGATAGAGTCCTGACACACTGTGTAACCCCACACACTCCTGGATAGAGTCCCTGACAAACTGTGTAACCCCACACACTCCTGGATACAGTCCCTGACACACTGTGTAACCCCACACACTCCTGCATATAACCCTGACACACTGTGTAACCCCACACACCCCTGGATGGGCCCTGACACACTGTGTAAACCCACACACTCCTGGATAGAGTCCTGACACACTGTGTAACCCCACACACTCCTGGATAGAGTCCTGACACACTGTGTAACCCCACACACTCCTGGATAGAGTCCCTGACACACTGTGTAACCCCACACACTCCTGGATGTCCCTGACACACTGTGTAACCCCACACACTCCTGGATGTCCCTGACACACTGTGTAACCCCACACACTCCTGGATGTCCTTGACACACTGTGTAACCCACACACTCCTGGATAGAGTCCCTGCCACACTGTGTAAACCCACACACTCCTGGATAGAGCCCCTGACTCACTGTGTAACCCCACACACTCATGGATGTCCCTGACACACTGTGTAACCCCACACACTCCTGGATGTCCTTGACACACTGTAACCCACACACTCCTGGATAGAGTCACTGCCACACTGTGTAAACCCACACACTCCTGGATAGAGTCCTGACACACTGTGGAACCCCACACACTCCTGGATAGAGTCCTGACACACTGTGTAACCCCACACACTCCTGGATAGAGTCCCTGACAAACTGTGTAACCCCACACACTCCTGGATACAGTCCCTGACACACTGTGTAACCCCACACACTCCTGCATATAACCCTGACACACTGTGTAACCCCACACACCCCTGGATGGGCCCTGACACACTGTGTAAACCCACACACTCCTGGATAGAGTCCTGACACACTGTGTAACCCCACACACTCCTGGATAGAGTCCTGACACACTGTGTAACCCCACACACTCCTGGATAGAGTCCCTGACACACTGTGTAACCCCACACACTCCTGGATGTCCCTGACACACTGTGTAACCCCACACACTCCTGGATGTCCCTGACACACTGTGTAACCCCACACACTCCTGGATGTCCTTGACACACTGTGTAACCCACACACTCCTGGATAGAGTCCCTGCCACACTGTGTAAACCCACACACTCCTGGATAGAGCCCCTGACTCACTGTGTAACCCCACACACTCATGGATGTCCCTGACACACTGTGTAACCCCACACACTCCTGGATGTCCTTGACACACTGTAACCCACACACTCCTGGATAGAGTCACTGCCACACTGTGTAAACCCACACACTCCTGGATAGAGTCCTGACACACTGTGTAACCCCACACACTCCTGGATAGAGTCCCTGACACACTGTGTAACCCCACACACCCCTGGATGGGCCCTGACACACTGTGTAACCCCACACACTCCTGGATACAGTCCCTGACACACTGTGTAACCCCACACACTCCTGCATATAACCCTGACACACTGTGTAACCCCACACACTCCTGGATAGAGTCCCTGACACACTGTGTAAACCCTCGCACTCCTGGATGGGTCCCTGACACACTGTGTAACCCCACACACTCCTGGATGCCCCTGACACACTGTGTAACCTCACACACTCCTGGATAGAGTCCCTGACACACTGTGTAACCCCACACACTCCTGGATGTCCCTGACACACTGTGTAACCACACACACTCCTGGATAGAGTCCTGACACACTGTGTAACCTCACACACTCCTGGATAGAGTCCTGACACACTGTGTAACCCCACACACTCCTGGATGTCCCTGACACACTGTGTAACCTCACACACTCCTGGATAGAGTCCCTGACACACTGTGTAACCCCACACACTCCTGGATGTCCCTGACACACTGTGTAACCCCACACACTCCTGGATGCCCCTGACACACTGTAACCTCACACACTCCTGGATAGAGTCCCTGACACACTGTGTAACCCCACACACTCCTGGATGTCCCTGACACACTGTGTAACCCCACACATTCCTGGATAGAGGCCCTGACACACTGTGTAACCCACACACTCCTGGATAGGATCCCTGACACACTGTGTAACCCCACACACTCCTGGATAGAGTCCCTGACACACTGTGTAACCCCACACACTCCTGGTTGTCCCTTACACACTGTGTAACCCCACACACTCCTGGATAGAGTCCCTGACACACTGTGTAACCCCACACACTCCTGGATGACCCTGACACACTGTGTAACCCCACACACTCCTGGATACAGTCCCTGACACACTGTGTAACCCCACACACTCCTGCATATAACCCTGACACACTGTGTAACTCCACACACTCCTAGATAGAGTCCTGACACACTGTGTAACCCCACACACTCCTGGATGTCCCTGACACACTGTGTAACCCCACACACTCCTGGATGTCCCTGACACACTGTGTAACCACACACAGTCCTGGATAGAGACCTGACACACTGTGTAACCCACGCACTCCTGGATAGAGTCCTGACACACTGTGTAACCCCACACACTCTTGGATATCCCTGACACACTGTGTAACCCCACACACTCCTGGATGTCCTTGACACACTGTGTAACCCCACGCACTCCTGGATGGGTCCCTGACACACTGTGTAACCCACACACTCCTGGATAGAGTCCTGACACACTGTGTAACCCCACACACTCCTGGATAGAGTCCTGACACACTGTGTAACCCCACACACTCCTGGATAGAGTCCTGACACACTGTGTAACCCCACACACTCCTGGATAGAGTCCTGACACACTGTGTAACCCCACACACTCCTGGATAGAGTCCTGACACACTGTGTAACCCCACACACTCCTGGATAGAGTCCCTGACACACTGTGTAAACCCTCGCACTCCTGGATGGGTCCCTGACACACTGTGTAACCCCACACACTCCTGGATGCCCCTGACACACTGTGTAACCTCACACACTCCTGGATAGAGTCCCTGACACACTGTGTAACCCCACACACTCCTGGATGTCCCTGACACACTGTGTAACCACACACACTCCTGGATAGAGTCCTGACACACTGTGTAACCTCACACACTCCTGGATAGAGTCCTGACACACTGTGTAACCCCACACACTCCTGGATGTCCCTGACACACTGTGTAACCTCACACACTCCTGGATAGAGTCCCTGACACACTGTGTAACCCCACACACTCCTGGATGTCCCTGACACACTGTGTAACCCCACACACTCCTGGATGCCCCTGACACACTGTAACCTCACACACTCCTGGATAGAGTCCCTGACACACTGTGTAACCCCACACACTCCTGGATGTCCCTGACACACTGTGTAACCCCACACATTCCTGGATAGAGGCCCTGACACACTGTGTAACCCACACACTCCTGGATAGGATCCCTGACACACTGTGTAACCCCACACACTCCTGGATAGAGTCCCTGACACACTGTGTAACCCCACACACTCCTGGTTGTCCCTTACACACTGTGTAACCCCACACACTCCTGGATAGAGTCCCTGACACACTGTGTAACCCCACACACTCCTGGATGACCCTGACACACTGTGTAACCCCACACACTCCTGGATACAGTCCCTGACACACTGTGTAACCCCACACACTCCTGCATATAACCCTGACACACTGTGTAACTCCACACACTCCTAGATAGAGTCCTGACACACTGTGTAACCCCACACACTCCTGGATGTCCCTGACACACTGTGTAACCCCACACACTCCTGGATGTCCCTGACACACTGTGTAACCACACACAGTCCTGGATAGAGACCTGACACACTGTGTAACCCACGCACTCCTGGATAGAGTCCTGACACACTGTGTAACCCCACACACTCTTGGATATCCCTGACACACTGTGTAACCCCACACACTCCTGGATGTCCTTGACACACTGTGTAACCCCACGCACTCCTGGATGGGTCCCTGACACACTGTGTAACCCACACACTCCTGGATAGAGTCCTGACACACTGTGTAACCCCACACACTCCTGGATAGAGTCCCGACACACTGTGTAACCCCACACACTCCTGGATAGAGTCCTGACACACTGTGTAACCCCACACACTCCTGGATAGAGTCCTGACACACTGTGTAACCCCACACACACCTGGATAGAGTCCCTGACACACTGTGTAACCCCACACACTCCTGGATAGAGTCCCTGACAAACTGTGTAACCCCACACACTCCTGGATACAGTCCCTGACACACTGTGTAACCCCACACACTCCTGCATATAACCCTGACACACTGTGTAACCCCACACACCCCTGGATGGGCCCTGACACACTGTGTAAACCCACACACTCCTGGATAGAGTCCTGACACACTGTGTAACCCCACACACTCCTGGATAGAGTCCCTGACACACTGTGTAACCCCACACACTCCTGGATAGAGTCCTGACACACTGTGTAACCCACACACTCCTGGATAGAGTCCCTGACACACTGTGTAACCCCACACACTCCTGGATGTCCCTGACACACTGTGTAACACCACACACTCATGGATGTCCTTGACACACTGTGTAACCCCACACACTCATGGATGTCCCTGACACACTGTGTAACCCACACACTCCTGGATAGAGTCCCTGCCACACTGTGTAAACCCACACACTCCTGGATAGAGCCCCTGACTCACTGTGTAACCCCACACACTCATGGATGTCCCTGACACACTGTGTAACCCCACACACTCCTGGATGTCCTTGACACACTGTGTAACCCACACACTCCTGGATAGAGTCCCTGCCACACTGTGTAAACCCACACACTCCTGGATAGAGTCCTGACACACTGTGTAACCCCACACACTCCTGGATAGAGTCCCTGACACACTGTGTAACCCCACACACCCCTGGATGGGCCCTGACACACTGTGTAACCCCACACACTCCTGGATACAGTCCCTGACACACTGTGTAACCCCACACACTCCTGCATATAACCCTGACACACTGTGTAACCCCACACACTCCTGGATAGAGTCCCTGACACACTGTGTAAACCCTCGCACTCCTGGATGGGTCCCTGACACACTGTGTAACCCCACACACTCCTGGATGCCCCTGACACACTGTGTAACCTCACACACTCCTGGATAGAGTCCCTGACACACTGTGTAACCCCACACACTCCTGGATGTCCCTGACACACTGTGTAACCACACACACTCCTGGATAGAGTCCTGACACACTGTGTAACCTCACACACTCCTGGATAGAGTCCCTGACACACTGTGTAACCCCACACACTCCTGGATGTCCCTGACACACTGTGTAACCTCACACACTCCTGGATAGAGTCCCTGACACACTGTGTAACCCCACACACTCCTGGATGTCCCTGACACACTGTGTAACCCCACACACTCCTGGATGCCCCTGACACACTGTGTAACCTCACACACTCCTGGATAGAGTCCCTGACACACTGTGTAACCCCACACACTCCTGGATGTCCCTGACACACTGTGTAACCCCACACACTCCTGGATGTCCCTGACACACTGTGTAACCCCACACATTCCTGGATAGAGGCCCTGACACACTGTGTAACCCACACACTCCTGGATAGGATCCCTGACACACTGTGTAACCCCACACACTCCTGGAGTGAGTCCCTGACACACTGTGTAACCCCACACACTCCTGGTTGTCCCTTACACACTGTGTAACCCCACACACTCCTGGATAGAGTCCCTGACACACTGTGTAACCCCACACACTCCTGGATGACCCTGACACACTGTGTAACCCCACACACTCCTGGATACAGTCCCTGACACACTGTGTAACCCCACACACTCCTGCATATAACCCTGACACACTGTGTAACCCCACACACTCCTGGATAGAGTCCTGACACACTGTGTAACCCCACACACTCTTGGATAGAATCCTGACACACTGTGTAACCCCACACACTCCTGCATAGAGTCCTGACACACTGTGTAACCCCACACACTCTTGGATAGAGTCCTGACACACTGTAACCCCACACACTCCTGGATAGAGTCCCTGACACACTGTGTAACCCCACACACTCCTAGATACAGTCCCTGACACACTGTGTAACCCCACACACTCCTGCATATAACCCTGACACACTGTGTAACCCCACACACTCCTGGATAGAGACCCTGACACACTGTGTAAACCCACGCACTCCTGGATGGGTCCCTGACACACTGTGTAACCCCACACACTCCTGGATGCCCCTGACACACTGTGTAACCCCACACACTCCTGGATATAGACCTGACACACTGTGTAACTCACGCACTCCTGGATAGAGTCCCTGACACACTGTGTAACCCACACACTCCTGGATAGGATCCCTGACACACTGTGTAAACCCACACACTCCTGGATAGAGCCCCTGACACACTGTGTAACCCCACACACTCCTGGTTGTCCCTTACACACTGTGTAACGACACACACTCCTGGATAGAGTCCCTGACACACTGTGTAACCCCACACACTCCTGGATGTCCTTGACACACTGTGTAACCCCACACACTCCTGGATAGAGTCCCTGACACACTGTGTAACCCCACACACTCCTGCATAGAGTCCTGACACACTGTGTAACCCCACACACTCCTGGATATAGGCCTGACACACTGTGTAACCCCACACACTCCTGGATGCCCCTGACACACTGTGTAACCCCACACACTCCTGGATAGAGTCCTGACACACTGTGTAACCCACGCACTCCTGGATAGAGTCCTGACACACTGTGTAACCCACACACTCCTGGATAGAGTCCCTGACACACTGTGTAAACCCACACACTACTGGATAAAGCCCCTGACACACTGTGGAACCCCACGCACTCCTGGATAGAGTCCTGACACACTGTGTAACCCCACACACTCCTGGATAGAGTCCCTGACAAACTGTGTAACCCCACACACTCCTCGATAGAGTCCTGACACACTGTGTAACCCCACACACTCCTGGATAGAGTCCCTGACACACTGTGTAACCCCACACACTCCTGGATAGAGTCCTGACACACTGTGTAACCCCACACACTCCTGGATAGAGTCCCTGACACACTGTGTAACCCCACACACTCCTGGATGTCCTTGACACACTGTGTAACCCCACACACTCCTGGATGTCCCTGACACACTGTGTAACCCCACACACTCCTGGATGTCCTTGACACACTGTGTAACCCACACACTCCTGGATAGAGTCCCTGCCACACTGTGTAAACCCACACACTCCTGGATGGAGCCCCTGACTCACTGTGTAACCCCACACACTCATGGATGTCCCTGACACACTGTGTAACCCCACACACTCCTGGATAGAGTCCCTGACACACTGTGTAACCCCACACACTCCTGGATACAGTCCCTGACACACTGTGTAACCCCACACACTCCTGCATATAACCCTGACACACTGTGTAACTCCACACACTCCTGGATAGAGTCCTGACACACTGTGTAACCCCACACACTCCTGGATGTCCCTGACACACTGTGTAACCCCACACACTCCTGGATGTCCCTGACACACTGTGTAACCACACACAGTCCTGGATAGAGACCTGACACACTGTGTAACCCACGCACTCCTGGATAGAGTCCTGACACACTGTGTAACCCCACACACTCTTGGATATCGCTGACACACTGTGTAACCCCACACACTCCTGGATGTCCTTGACACACTGTGTAACCCCACGCACTCCTGGATGGGTCCCTGACACACTGTGTAACCCACACACTCCTGGATAGAGTCCTGACACACTGTGTTAACCCACACACTCCTGGATAGAGTCCTGACACACTGTGTAACCCCACACACTCCTGGATAGAGTCCTGACACACTGTGTAACCCCACACACTCTTGGATAGAGTCCCTGACACACTGTGTAACCCCACACACTCCTGGATGTCCCTGACACACTGTGTAACCCCACACACTCCTGGATAGAGTCCTGACACACTGTGTAACCCCACACACTCCTGCATAGAGTCCTGACACACTGTGTAACCCCACACACTCTTGGATAGAGTCCTGACACACTGTAACCCCACACAGTCCTGGATAGAGTCCCTGACACACTGTGTAACCCCACACACTCCTAGATACAGTCCCTGACACACTGTGTAACCCCACACACTCCTGCATATAACCCTGACACACTGTGTAACCCCACACACTCCTGGATAGAGTCCCTGACACATTGTGTAAACCCACGCACTCCTGGATGGGTCCCTGACACACTGTGTAACCCCACACATTCCTGGATGCCCCTGACACACTGTGTAACCTCACACACTCCTGGATAGAGTCCCTGACACACTGTGTAACCCCACACACTCCTGGATGTCCCTGACACACTGTGTAACCCCACACACTCCTGGATATAGACCTGACACACTGTGTAACTCACGCACTCCTGGATAGAGTCCCTGACACACTGTGTAACCCACACACTCCTGGATAGGATCCCTGACACACTGTGTAAACCCACACACTCCTGGATAGAGCCCCTGACACACTGTGTAACCCCACACACTCCTGGTTGTCCCTTACACACTGTGTAACGACACACACTCCTGGATAGAGTCCCTGACACACTGTGTAACCCCACACACTCCTGGATGTCCCTGACACACTGTGTAACCCACACACTCCTGGATAGAGTCCTGACACACTGTGTAACCCACACACTCCTGGATAGAGTCCCTGAGACACTGTGTAAACCCACACACTACTGGATAAAGCCCCTGACACACTGTGGAACCCCACGCACTCCTGGATAGAGTCCTGACACACTGTGTAACCCCACACACTCCTGGATAGAGTCCCTGACAAACTGTGTAACCCCACACACTCCTGGATACAGTCCCTGACACACTGTGTAACCCCACACACTCCTGGATAGAGTCCTGACACACTGTGTAACCCCACACACCCCTGCATATAACCCTGACACACTGTGTAACCCCACACACCCCTGGATGGGCCCTGACACACTGTGTAAACCCACACACTCCTGGATAGAGTCCTGACACACTGTGTAACCCCACACACTCCTGGATAGAGTCCCTGACACACTGTGTAACCCCACACACTCCTGGATGTCCCTGACACACTGTGTAACCCCACACACTCCTGGATGTCCCTGACACACTGTGTAACCCCACACACTCCTGGATGTCCTTGACACACTGTGTAACCCACACACTCCTGGATAGAGCCCCTGACACACTGTGTAACCCACACACTCCTGGATAGAGCCCCTGACACACTGTGTAACCCCACACACTCCTGGATAGAGTCCCAGACACACTGTGTAACCCCACACACCCCTGGATGGGCCCTGACACACTGTGTAACCCCACACACTCCTGCATATAACCCTGACACACTGTGTAACCCACACACTCCTGGATAGAGTCCCTGACACACTGTGTAACCCTCGCACTCCTGGATGGGTCCCTGACACACTGTGTAACCCCACACACTCCTGGATGCCCCTGACACACTGTGTAACCTCACACACTCCTGGATAGAGTCCCTGACACACTGTGTAACCCCACACACTCCTGGATGTCCCTGACACACTGTGTAACCACACACACTCCTGGATAGAGTCCCTGACACACTGTGTAACCCCACACACTCCTGGATAGAGTACCTGACACACTGTGTAACCCCACACACTCCTGGATAGAGTCCCTGACACACTGTGTAACCCCACACACTCCTGGATAGAGTCCCTGACACACTGTGTAACCCCACACACTCCTGGATGTCCCTGACACACTGTGTAACCCCACACATTCCTGGATAGAGTCCCTGACACACTGTGTAACCCCACACAATCCTGGATGTCCCTGACACACTGTGTAACCCCACACACTCCTGGATACAGTCCCTGACACACTGTGTAACCCCACACACTCCTGGTTGTCCCTGACACACTGTGTAACCCCACACACTCCTGGATAGAGTCCCTGACACACTGTGTAACCCCACACACTCCTGGATAGAGTCCTGACACACTGTGTAACCCCACACACTCCTGGATAGAGTCCTGACACACTGTGTAACCCCACACACTCCTGGATGTCCCTGACACACTGTGTAACCCTACACACTCCTGGATAGAGTCCTGACACACTGTGTAACCCCACACACTCCTGGATAGAGCCCCTGACACACTGTGTAACCCCACACACTCCTGGATAGAGTCCCTGACACACTGTGTAACCCCACACACTCCTGGATGTCCCTGACACACTGTGTAACCCCACACACTCCTGGATAGAGTCCTGACACACTGTGTAACCCCACACACTCCTGGATAGAGTCCCTGACACACTGTGTAACCCCACACACTCCTGGATAGAGTCCTGACACACTGTGTAACCCCACGCACTCCTGGATAGAGTCCTGACACACTGTGTAACCCCACACACTCCTGGATAGAGTCCTGACACACTGTGTAACCCCACACACTCCTGGATGTCCCTGACACACTGTGTAACCCACACACTCATGGATGTCCCTGACACACTGTGTAACCCCACACACTCCTGGATAGAGTTCCTGACACACTGTGTAACCCCACACACTCCTGGATAGAGTCCTGACACACTGTGTAACCCCACACACTCCTGGATAGAGTCCTGACACACTGTGTAACCCCACACACTCCTGGATAGAGTCCTGACACACTGTGTAACCCCACACACTCCTGGATACAGTCCCTGACACACTGTGTAACCCACACACTCCTGGATAGAGTCTAGACACACTGTGTAACCCCACACACTCCTGGATAGAGTCCTGACACACTGTGTAACCCCACACACTCCTGGATAGAGTCCCTGACACACTGTGTAACCCCACACACTCCTGGATAGAGTCCTGACACACTGTGTAACCCCACACACTCCTGGATAGAGTCCTGACACACTGTGTAACCCCACACACTCCTGGCAGAGTCCTGACACACTGTGTAACCCCACACACTCCTGGATGTCCCTGACACACTGTGTAACCCCACACACTCCTGGATGTCCCTGACACACTGTGTAACCCCACACACTCCTGGATGTCCCTGACACACTCAGTAACCCCACACACTCCTGGATAGAGTCCTGATACACTGTGTAACCCCACACAATCCTGGATAGAGTCCCTGACACACTGTGTAACCCCACACACTCCTGGATGTCCCTGACACACTGTGTAACCCCACACACTCCTGGATAGAGTCCCTGACACACTGTGTAACCCCACACACTCCTGGATAGAGTCCTGACACACTGTGTAACCCCACACACTCCTAGATGTCCCTGACACACTGTGTAACCCCACACACTCCTGGATAGAGTCCTGACGCACTGTGTAACCCCACACACTCCTGGATAGAGTCCTGACACACTGTGTAATCCCAGACACTCCTGGATAGAGTCCTGACACACTGTGTAACCCCACACACTCCTGGATAGAGTCCCTGACACACTGTGTAACCCCACACACTCCTGCATGGGTCTCTCTCTCTCTCTCTCTCTCTCTCTCTCTCTCTCTCTCTCTCTCTCTCTCTCTCTCTCTTTCTCTCTTTCTCTCTTTCTCTCTTTCTCTCTTTCTCTCTCTCTCTTTCTCTCTCTCTTTCTCTCTCTCTTTCTCTCTCTCTCTCTCTTTCTTTTCCCCCCTCCCCACATGTGCTGCCTGAGCTGGTGGGTATTTCCCTCCAGATGTGCTGACAGAACACCCAATGCCCTTTACCCTGTCTGTGCCCAGCAGATCAACACTGGGTTCTTCAAAGTCTGTGTTCAAACCCAGAAGGAACAGTGTGTTTGTTGGGAGAATCTACTATAGGGCATGTAGGGACCAGTGAACTGTCCTTTCACATTGCAGTTAATATCACAACCGGCTGGTGATTTCCTCAGCGTGGCTCGCTGTCATCTTGCGCGTCTGTAACCAGGTTTACCTCACTCTACTGAAATCCGTCAATGTTATTGAAGGGCATTGAACTCATTCTTGTAATCATGAATGTTGAGTTTTGAGTTGAGCCATCTAACATTGTGTCCATTATCTGCCTGTTCCCATGCAAGATGTTCAACAGAAACACAAGGAGACACTGAAGGCACAGACTGAAACACTGAGTGTGAACACCATCCTGATGAACGAGAAGGTTAAGGATTTCCTGCTGCTAGATCGATACGCTGAGCTCACAATCATCTCCACTGTTCGAGATCGGACACTGGTGGAACATGAGCTGCTGGCAAGAGGCCGGGACCATGAAGAGTGGAGAGAGGAATGTCTCCGGGGAAAACTGAAAAAATCAGGACTGATCAATTGTTCCACAGCAGCTTTACCCGGAGTAAATCCCGATCTGGGAGTTCAGCAACAGTGGCCGGAGTCGCGGGATTGGAAAAACAACAATGGTGCAAAAGATTGTTCATGACTGGGCCACAGGGGAAATATACCAACAATTCCAGTTTGTCTTCAGTTTTAAATTCCGGGATTTGAACATTATTAACTGCAGAATAAACCTGAGGGAACTGATTCTGGATCAGTATCCATACTTTGGGAATATGCTGCGGGAGATCTGGAAGAACCCAGAGGGATTGCTGTTTATATTTGACGGTCTGGATGAATTCAAGGGCAGAATCGATTTTGCTGACAGTCGGAGAGACACAGAACCTAAGCACCAGTGTCCAGATCCCGAGTGGTGGTGTGAAGTGTCTGACATTGTGTACAGTTTAATCCAGCACAAGCTGCTCCCAGGGTGTTCAGTGCTAGTGACCACCCGCCCCACTGCGTTACATTTACTGGACAAGGCAGAGATCAGTGTCCGGGCTGAAATCCTGGGATTTGTTGGTGAGGAACGGAAGGAATATTTCACCAGGTATTTTGAAGATCAGACGGTGGCAGCAGCTGTTTTCAAACATGTGAAGGAGAACGAGATCCTGTACACCATGAGCTACAACCCCTCTACTGTTGGATCCTTGTCCTGGCACTGGGCCCCTTCTTCACACAAACACACCGGGACCCGCAGCGAGTTCCCAAGACCATCACACAACTATATTGCTACTTTATTTACAACATCCTGAAAACCACGGCCGTCAGATTGAGAACCTCCGTGAGGTGTTACTGAGGGTTGGTCAGATGGCCTTCACTGGAGTGGCTGAGAAGCAGATTGTGTTCACAGATGGAGATTTGATCAAATACAATCTGCAGCCTTCCCAGTTCCTGTCCGGGTTCCTGATGGAACTTTTGGAGAGAGAGGATTCAGCCCGGAGCGTGGTGTACACCTTCCCGCACCTCACCATCCAAGAGTTTGTAGCCGCACTCGCACAATTCCTGACTGTAGATCCCGGGAATATCGTGAAACTCCTGTCTGAAGCCCACAGCACGACAGACGGGCGATTTGAAGTATTTCTCCGTTTTGTCGCTGGTCTCTCCTCCCCACGGACAGCTTGGATCCTGGAGGAGTTTCTGGGTAAATTCCCTCATCAAACAATCTGCCGAGTGATTGACTGGGTGAAGGAGGAGGTTAAACGCCGGGCTAGAAACACAGGGAGTGAAGCTGATAAACGGAGCCTCCTGAACACGCTGCACTACCTGTTTGAGTCTCAGAATCCTGCACTGGCTCAGCAGACACTGGGATCTGTGGAAACACTTTCATTCAGTAGACTGGGACTGACCCCGATTGACTGTGCGATCCTGTCTCATGCCATCAGGCTCTGTGATACAATCAAACACCTCGATCTGGAGTACTGCCGCATTCAGTGTGAAGGTCTCCAGCGGCTGGGACCGGTTCTGCACAAGTGTCGGTACTTGAGGTAACTGTCCGTTTGATGCTAACACTGAACTGTAAAACTGTTCCACTATTTTGTTACTAAGTACAGCAACCCTTCTATGGGGCCGAGCGGCCATCACTGTGCTCGGGGGGCAACCCCTCCTATTTTAACCTCCTCCGCCCCCCCCTCCCCCAGGTCACCAGTGGTTGACTCCATCCCCCCTCCCCCAGGTCACCAGTGGTTGACTCCGTCCCCCTCCCCCAGGTCACCAGTGGTTGACTCCACCCCCCCCTTCCCAGGTCACCAGTGGTTGACTCTGCCCCCCCCTCCCCCAGGTCACCAGTGGTCGACTCCGCCCCCTCCCCCAGGTCAACAGTGGTTGACTCCATCCCCCCTCCCCCAGGTCACCAGTGGTTGACTCCTTCCCCCCCCTGCCCCAGGTCACCAGTGGTTGACTCCACCCCCCCCTCCCCCAGGTCACCAGTGGTCGACTCCGCCCCCCCTCCCCAGGTCACCAGTGGTTGACTCCATTCCCCCCTCTCCCAGGTCACCAGTGGTTGACTCCACCCCCCCCTCCCCCAGGTCACCAGTGGTTGACTCCGTACCCCCCCTCCCCCAGGTCACCAGTGGTTGACTCCGCCCCCCTACCCCAGGTCACCAGTGGTTGACTCCACCCCCCCCTCCGCCAGGTCACCAGTGGTTGACTCCGCCCCCCCTCCCCCAGGTCACGAGTAGTTGACTCCGTTCCCAGGTCACCAGTGGTTGACTCTGTCCCCCCCCCCCCCCCTCCCCCAGGTCACCAGTGGTTGACTCTGCCCCCCCCTCCCTCAGGTCACCAGTGTTGACTCCGTCCCCCCCTCCCCTAGGTCACCAGTGGTTGACTCCATCCCCCCCCTCCCCCAGGTCACCAGTGGTTGACTCCGCCCCCCCTCCCCCAAGTCACCAGTGGTTTACTCTGCCCCCCCCTCCCCAAGGTTACCAGTGGTTGACTCCGTCCCCCCCTCCCCCAGGTCACCAGTGGATGACTCCGTCCCCCCCTCCCCCCAGGTCACCAGTGGTTGACTCCTTCCCCCCTCCCCCAGGTCACACGTGTTGCAGCCGTTCTCTGCAGGGAGGAGCGGGGGGGGGGGGGGGGGGGGGAGGGGAGGGGGGCCGGTGTCGACCACATTTCCTGATCGTCGGTTGTGGAATGAGAATAAATGGTGAAAGTCTCCAAACACCGCAACCACAGAGATTTATTCAATAATGTGCTGAGATGCTTCCACAAATATCCGTTTGGGAGAAGTTATCTATCTCAGCCCCGGGTTTGGATCAGTCTGTTTCTTACTCTGTCTGTTTGTGTTTAGACTGGGATACAACGACCTGGAGATTCCGGAGTGAAACTGGTGTCTGATGCTCTGAGGAACCCGGACTGTAAAATACAGACACTGGGTAAGTCCCAGACTGTGAGAGATTGTGTTCCCACTCACTGGGTGTCTGACACTGAACATTAATATGATCAGTAATTGTGTCACTGATAAACACTGGGGATTTACACCGTCTCCTGTCTCTCTGTGTCCCTCACCCTCACTCCTCTCTCATCTCCAGGCTGGACAGTGTGGGTCTCACAGATTCTGGAGCCGAGGATCTCGTCTCCGCTCTCAGTACAAACTATACGGTGATGGAGCTGGACCTGAGTGCGAATAAACTGGGAGACTCCGGAGTGAAACTGGTGTCTGATGCTCTGAGGAACCCGGACTGTAAAATACACACACTGTGGTAAGTCCCAGACTGTGAGAGATTGTGTTCCCACTCACTGGCTGTCTGACACTGAACATTAATATGATTAGTAATTGTGTCACTGATAAACACTGGGATTTACACCGCCTCCTGTCTCTCTGTGTCCCTCACCCTCACTCTCTCTCATCTCCAGGCTGCACAATGTCGGTCTCACAGATTCTGGAGCCGAGGATCTCGTCTCCGCTCTCAGTACAAACACCTCACTGACGGAGCTGAAGCTGCCATACAACTCTCTCACAGACCGATGTGTCCCGCTCTCCGCCGCCTCATCCTGACCCTACCGAGTCTGAAGCAGATCACGTGAGTGTTTGTGTTAATGTTTAATGTGATCAAATATCAGGGGATCCATCCATCCATCCATCCATCCGCGGGCTTCTTTCCCCTGTGATTGTGTTCTGTAAATGTTGTTGAAATATCAACCCCAGTCCCTGTTATTGACACTGTTGTTTCATCTGTTTATTTCCTCTTTATTCCTCCACATGTTTCAGGCTGGGGGGGAATAAGTTCGGTGCAGACGGACGGAACCAGCTGAAGAGTCTGCAGGGAACCAGACGCGGACTGAGTGTGGACGTGTGAACATGTCTGGGTGTAAACGTCACCGCTCTGGGGACTGGAATATTGTTGGCCGATTCCCTGACCCTCCCCTTTAAACGGCCACCCATCCTCCCTTTAAACCCCGACGCTTCCCGGGCCGGCCGGGCGGTGATGTCAGAGGCGACCCTGCCCGCTGTCACGTGACCCGGGTACGTGGCGCTGCTGATGCTACCAGGCCGGTGATGCCCCCAGTGGGGGACGGGGGCATTGCAGCCGGACCTGCAGGATCCCAGATGTGACTTTATCACCAGTGGCCCCCGGTGGATTAATGGTGACAACAGCAGCAGCAAAAGCAACAACAACAACAGCAGCAACAACAGCAGCAACAGCAGCAGCAGCAAAAGCAACAACAACAACAGCAACAACAACAGCAGCAACATCTGCTTGATGCTACCTACCTATCCACCGGCGCAGATGCTGCCGTGGCTGCCTGCCTGCATGCCACGTTGTACTGCTCCTTGCTGCTGTTCATGTTGTCACTTGCGGGCGGAGCACCAAGGCAAATTCCTTGTATGTGAATACTTGGCCAATAAACGTATTAATTCATTCATTCATTGTTCAAACTGTTCATTCACACAGCAATGTATGTTACTGCTTTACCGTCTGTAAATGAAAGCTAAATGGTTTATTATAGTTTAATACTTGTAAAGTTTCTTCATGTCCACGTTGCTAATATTTGCTGAAATCAACAAACATTTGCCAATTCCAGATTTCCTGTCGGATTGTTGGTGATTTGAGCAGAAATAGGTGACCTAACCCACCTGTGTCCATTCTTCATTCACTCCGTTCTCCCCCTCCACTCCCAGACCTTTCTCCATCAGTTTACCCTCCTGTATTCTCCCCTTCTTCTTCCTTATCCTGATCAACCATCAGTCTCCTCCACCCTGCTCCTGCACCCTGCCTCGTATCCCCCCGCCTGCTCCCCATCCCACTCCCTCTCCTGCTCCCATCCTGCCCCAGCTCCTGCATCCACTCCATACTATTCCCTCCCACCTGCTCCCCATCCCACTCCCTCTCCTGCTCCCATCCTGCCCCCGCTCCTGCACCCTGCCTCGTATCCCCCCCGCCTGCTCCCCATCCCACTCCCTCTCCTGCCCCCCATCTCGCCCCCGCTCCTGCACCCTGCCTCGTATCCCCACCCCGCCTGCTCCCATCCCACTCCCTCTCCTGCTCTCATCCTGCCCCCGCTCCTGCACCCTGCCTTGTATCCCCCCCGCCTGCTCCCCATCCCACTCCCTCTCCTGCTCCCATCCTGCCCCCGCTCCTGCATCCACCCCTCCTATTCCTCCGTACTCCCCCTCCTGCGCCCATCACCTCCTCCTCCTGTTTTCCCCTTCCTGTTTCCTCCCCCCAAATCCTGATCCACTTCCTCATCACCTCAGCCCCTCTAGGTCTCAGCCCCTCCTGCTCTGCCTACGTGCTACCCCCTCATGTTACCCCCTCCTCGCCTGCATTCCGTTTCCCTCCCCTTCCCACCCTCCTTCCCCCCACTCCTCCCCCTCCATCCCCTCCTCCTTCCCACACTCCTTTTCGCTCCACACTCTCCCCCTCACACCCGCTCCCTCTCTCCTTTAATGGTCCCCACCTATAATTAGTGGATTGTGTCCACACTTGTAGCTTGGGAAGATGAGCTGATCCTAAAAAAAATGTAAAGACGGATGGGAGGAACACATTCTATATATACACAACTGTTCGATCAACGATAGGCATTCGTTAATTCAATGTAAAACACTGCACAGACTTTTATTCTAAAGTATAAACTGAATAAGATCTTTCCAAATGCATCTCCTATCTATATTACTAAAACTCAGTTGACCGCTTTTCCCGATCTGTGCTGCGATTTCCGAGAGAACGCCGCCACCTACGGCCGTCATTTTTGGCTACCTCCCTCAGAGCCCCCTTCTGCCGCATGCGTGCCGAGGATTTTTCCCCTCGATGAAATATGACCGAGATATTAATGTTTTTACATCATTCCCCATTCTCTCTGCTGCCCCCGCTGGTGGCAGGGGGGGGGGGAGGGGCTATAAAACCCGAAGCGTCTCGCTTCAATCACTTTCTTGCCGGCCACGAAGTGAAAGGGTCACGGCTCTCTGAGCTGCAGCTCCGCTCCCAGGTTAGTGCTTTTTCACCCAATTGTATGTATGTTATTCAACATGCTCTGAAGTTTCTTGACATTTTGTTGGAAAGAGTTTGTATATTTGTCTATCTATATTGTGTTTGAACTGTGAATTGAAAATAAAAACAATTTGTATATTTGTCTATCTACATTGTGTTTAAACTGTGAATTGCAAATAAAAACCATTTGCATTTGTATATTTGTCTATCTATATTGTGTGTTTGAACTGCGAATTGAAAATAAGAAGCATTTGCATTTGTATATTTGTTTATCTACATTGTGTTTGAATGTGAATTGAAAATAAGAAGCATTTGCATTTGTATATGTGTCTATCTACATTGTGTTTGAACTGTGAAATGAAAATAAAAATCATTTGTTATTGATGTAAAGCGTTTTGCAAATTTGTTTCTCTTGGTTTTAAATGGTTGCACCGGTTTCCAGGTAACTAAAGCATGATGTCTATTGTGTTTGAAATGATGTAAATTGAACTGCATTTGTTTGCAACGTTTTCAGGCCAGTAATGCGCGAAAGAAGCTGTTTATTTCGATCAGACTGTGTTTAAATTTAAAATTGGCAGACATTTTGTGATTTTGGCGGTTTGATGATGGCGGCGATGACGTCATTTCCGGTGATCGGTAGGATGGCGTCGATGACGTCATTACCGGCGATCGGTGAGATGGCGGCGGTCGGTAAGATGGCGGCGATGACGCCATTACCGGCGATGGGTAAGGTGGCGGTGATGACGTCATTTCCGGTCGGAGGCGAGATGGCGCTGAAGACGTGCACGAGTTGTTGAGTGATTCTACAGGACTGGTAAGTGTTGTTACATCGACACCGGCAATTGTGTTTCAGCAAAATCTGCAATTCTGAATGTGTGTGTGTGTGTGTGCGAATAATAAAAGGAGGAATTGTGTCCGGAAAGTAACATGTTGGTGAGACGGAGATTTATATCTGTAACACAAAAAGTATTGATTTGTGTTTCATTTTGCACAGTTTAGAGCCGACTATGTAAGGCCCCCCGCCACTGGCAATGGCGATGGCGCCTGCAGCGATAAATACGCGCGAAAGAGACAGAGAGAGAGAGGCCACAATGGACTGGAAGGCAGGCAAGAAATGTAGAGATATGTGTGTGTGTGAATGTGTGTGTGTGTGTGTGTGAATATAAGTGTGTGAATATATGTGTGAATATATGTGAGTGTGTGCCTGTGTGTGAATATGTGTGTGTATGAATATGTGTATGTGAATATGTGTGTATGAGTGTGTGTGCATATATGTGTTTGTGTGTGTGAATATATGTGTGTGTGTGTGAATATGTGTGTGTGTGTGTGAATATATATGTGTGTGTGTGTGAATATATATGTGTGTGTGAGAATATATATGTGTGTGAGAATATATATTTGTGAATATATATGTGTGTGTGTGAATATATATGTGTGTGTGTGTGAGAATATATATGTGTGTGAGAATATATATGTGTGTTTGCGTGAGTGTGTGTGAATAGGGGGTTGCACGTAAGGTCACAAGGTAATAGGACTTGACGCACGAAGCCGCTCAAACCATCTGAAGACATCCGTCACTTCCAGTATATGTTATTAATGCAAGAAACGCGTACTTTCCTATCTGTTAAAAAACGACAAAATGTTGAATTTGTGCTCTGAAAAAAATTGTGGAAGTTGGGGTAAGTGTGAGAGACATGTACCCAACATTAGATTTATGCCAGTTGGAAGAGTGGGCTGAAAGATGGCAGATGGAGTTTAATACTGATACGTGTGAGGTGCTACATCTTGGCAGGACAAATCAAAATAGGACGTACATGGTAAATGGTAGGGAATTGAAGAATGTAGGTGAACAGAGGTATCTGGGAATAACTGTGCACAGTTCCCTGAAAGTGGAATCTGATGTAGATAGGGTGGTAAAGAAAGCTTTTGGTGTGCTGGCCTTTATAAATCAGAGCATTGAGTATAGAAGTTGGGATGTAATGTTAAAATTGTACAAGGCATTGGTGAGGCCAATTCTGGAGTATGGTGTACAATTTTGGTCGCCTAATTATAGGAAGGATGTCAACAAAATAACCATATAACAATTACAGCACGGAAACAGGCCATCTCGACCCTTCTAGTCCGTGCGGAACACATAATCTCCCCTAGTCCCATATACCTGCGCTCAGACCATAACCCTCCATTCCCTTCCCATCCATATAACTATCCAATTTATTTTTAAATGATAAAAACGAACCTGCCTCCACCACCTTCACTGGAAGCTCATTCCACACAGCCACCACTCTCTGAGTTAAGAAGTTCCCCCTCATGTTACCCCTAACTTCAGTCCCTTAATTCTCATGTCATGTCCCCTTGTTTAAATCTTCCCTACTCTCAGTGGGAAAAGCTTTTCCACGTCAACTCTGTCTATCCCTCTCATCATTTAAAAAACCTCTATCAAGTCCCCCCTTAACCTTCTGCGCTCCAAAGAATAAAGCCCTAACTTGTTCAATCTTTCTCTGTAACTTAGTTGCTGAAACCCAGGCAACATTCTAATAAATCTCCTCTGTACTCTCTCTATTTTGTTGACATCCTTCCTATAATTAGGCGACCAAAATTGTACACCATACTCCAGAATTGGCCTCACCAATGCCTTGTAGAATTTTAACATTACATCCCAACTTCTATACCCAAATGCTCTGATTTATGAAGGCCAGCAGACCAAAAGCTTTCTTTACCACCCTATCTACATGAGATTCCACTTTCAGGGAACTGTGCACAGTTATTCCCAGGTCCCTCTGTTCACCTACATTCTTCAATTCCCTACCATTTACCATGTACGTCCTATTTTGATTTGTCCTGCCAAGATGTAGCACCTCACACTTATCAGCATTAAACTCCATCTGCCATCTTTCAGCCCACTCTTCCAACTGGCATAAATCTCTCTGTAGACTTTGAAACTCTACTTCATAACCCGCAACCCCACCTATCTTAGTATCATCTGCATACTTACTAATCCAATTTACCACACCATCATCCAGATCATTGATGTACATGACAAACAACAGTGGACCCAACACAGATCCCTGTGGCACCCCACTCGTCACTGGCCTCCAACCTGACAAACAACCATCCACCATTACTCTCTGGCATCTCCCATTCAGCCACTGTTGAATCCATCTTGCTACTCCACCATTAATACCCAAACCATTGAACCTTTTAACCAACATTCACGAGGAACCTTGTCAAAGCCTTACTAAAGTCCATATACACAACATCCACTGCTTTACCGTCATCAATTTCCCGAGTAACATATTCAAAAAATTCAAGAAGATTAGTTAAACGTGACCTTCCAGGCACAAATCCACGTTGACTGTTCCTAATCAGACCCTGTTTATCCAGATGCTTATATATATTATCTCTAAGTATTCTTTCCATTAATTTGCCCACCACTGACGTCAAACTAACAGGTCTATAATTGCTAGGTTTACTCTTAGACCCCTTTTTAAACAATGGAACAGCATGCGCAGTACGCCAATCCTCCGGCACTATTCCCGTTTCTAATGACATTTGAAATATTTCTGCCATAATTTAAAAATAGAGAGAGTACAGAGGAGATTTACTAGAATGTTGCCTGGGTTTCAGCAACTAAGTTACAGAGATAGGTTGAACAAGTTAGGGCTTTATTCTTTGGAGCGCAGAAGGTTAAGGGGGGACTTGATAGAGGTTTTTAAAATGATGAGAGGAATAGACAGAGTTGACGTGGACAAGGTTTTCCCACTGAGAGTAGGGACGATTCAAATTCTTGGTACGGAGGAGATTAGTTCGTGGTTTCATTCTTCATGCAGGACTATACTGGACTCTGTGGCTCCGTTAAGATCGTTGAAGCCGAGGGCTAAACCTGAACCCTGGTTCAGTGCAGTGACTCGTGCAGCACGACGGGAGTGTCGTAGAGCTGAGCGAAAGTGGAGGAAGGACAGGCTACAGGTTTCACTTCAAATTCTCAGGGACTGTTGGCGTCACTACCAAAACAGTGTTAAAAAGGCCAAGAGAGAGTACCTGTCTAAAATTATTGTGTCAAAGTGTAACAACCCTCGTGTGCTATTTGAAATCATTGACTCTGTTCTAAATGCCCCGCAGCCTGTCTGTCTGGAAGCTTCACCTGAAATGTGTAATGACTTCCTGCACTTTTTTGTTGATAAGGTTGTTTCCTTAAGGGCTAACATTTCAGCACCTGCCTCTGACCCTTCTGTTTCGGTCCCTTGCCTGGTGGTATTCAACAAGTTTGAGCCTGTGACTATATCGTATTTAAAGGATGTGGTTTCCCATATTAAGCCATCGGGTTCTCCTTGTGATGCGGTCCCTCCAAATCTTTTTAAGGAGGTTTTCTCTAGTATAGGGCAGTCGGTTCTTACCATTATTAACAGCAGCTTGTGTTCTGGGTTGTCCCGTGAGTTTTAAGCATGCGGTAGTGCAACCACTGCTTAAGAAACCTGGCCTGGATCAATCTGTTCTGGCCAATTTTAGACCCATCTCGAAATTGGCTTTTATTTCTAAATTACTGGAGAGAGTTGTTTATGCTCAGCTAAAACTATTCCTGGAGGAACATGATATTCGGGAGATCTTCCAGTCTGGATTTAAAACCATGCACAGCACGGAGTCAGCATTGCTAAGGGTTTTTAACGATATCCTCCTGGCTAATGATTCTGGGGATTGTGTGGTTCTTGTCCTGCTGGACTTGTCTGCCGCCTTTGATACGGTGGACCATAATATCTTATTATCTCGGCTACAGCAGTTAGTGGGCATCTGCGACAGTGCTCTGGATGGTTCAGGTCCTATCTGGCGGCAGAACCATGTGTGTTAGCCTTGCTGGGTTTGAATCCTCTTCCGCTCCCCTGTCATATGGGGTTCCACAGGGTTCGATTCTGGGGCCCCTGCTTTTCTCGCTGTACATACTTCCTCTGGGTTCCATCCTTAGAAAGCATGGCATCTCCTTCCACTGTTATGCAGATGATACCCAGCTTTATTTGCCGCTGAGGGGGGAGATGCCTTTTCTGTAAAATCGCTTCTGTCTTGTTTTGATGACATTAAGTCCTGGTTGGCCCTAAACTTTCTTGGATTTAATGAAAAGAAGACAGAGGTGATTTTATTTGATCCCAATGGCTGCCGTGAACCTCCATTTGTTGATTTAGGTCCATTGTCAAGGTACGTGAAGCCAACAGTTGTGAACCTGGGTTTTAGGATGGACAGTGACTTTAAATTAGATCGCCAAATATGCGCGGTGGTTAAGTCCAGCTTCTTTCACCTAAGAAGCTGGCGAAGGTGAAGCCCATTCTCGAGCGGCAGCATTTTGAGACAGTAATCCATGCCTTTATTACATCTAGGCTGGATTACTGTAACGCGCTCTATTTTGGTGTTGCTCGTTCTTCACTGGCTCGTCTCCAGTTGGTTCAGAATGCTGCTGCTCGCCTTTAACAGGGACTCGAAAGAGGGAGCACATATCGCCAATTCTGGCCTCCCTACACTGGCTCCCGGTGCACTTTCGGGTTCATTTTAAGTTACTGTTATTTGTTTTTAAATCTCTGAATGGGCTCGCCCCGCCTTACCTCTCTGAGCTGCTCCACCCATACACTCCTGCCCGGTCCCTCAGGTCAGCTGGTCAGCTGCTCCTGGAGGTACCGAGGTCTAGTCGGAGCTCAGAGGGGATAGAGCCTTCTCTGTTGCTGCTCCGGCACTCTGGAACACCCTGCCGCTGCACATCAGACAGGCCCCCTCGCTGTCCATCTTCAAATCCAGTGTTAAAACGCATTTGTACTCCCTGGCTTTTGACCATGCCTGAGGCTTTGCTTCTGTTTGTGGTGTTTTTGATGTTTCTTTATTTTACATGTCTTTTCCTACTATTTCTTTTGATTGTTATTTTTGGTGTGTATTAACTTTTTTGTCAATGATTAGTGATGTACAGCACTTTGTTGCAGCTATGTTTGTTTTTAAAGTGCTCTATAAATAAAATTATTATTATTATTATTAAACAAGGGGACATGACTTGAGAATTAAGGACTGAACTTTAGGGGTAACATGAGGGGGAACTTCTTTACTCAGAGAGTGGTAGCTGTGTGGAATGAGCTTCCATTGAAGGTGGCGGAGGCATGTTCGTTTTTATCATTTAAAAATAAATTGGATAGTTATATGGACGGGAAGGGAATGGAAGGTTATGGTCTGAGCGCAGGTATATGGACTAGGGAGAATATGTGTTCGGCATGGACTAAAAGGGTCGAGATGGCCTGTTTCCGTGCTGTAATTGTTATATGGCTATAAGAGATTGGGAACAAGAATTAGCTATAAAAATTTCAAAAGAGAGCTGGATAATCATTTACTACAGGTGCATAAATGTTCGATCAACGTACGACATACGCTCATCCAATTCAAAACATTACATAGAATATATTATTCAAAAACTAAATTAAATAAAATCTTCCCTAATGTTTCACCCATCTGTGATAAATGCCTGTGTCAAGAAGCTACCATAGCGCACTCTTTTGTTTTTTGTACAAAAATACAAAAATTCTGGTATGAAATATTGATATTTTTTCAAAATTAATCAAAATAAAACTGGTACCAAAACCAGAATGGATTATTTTGGAATATCGGAAGGTAACCCTGAACTAAACGTGTTTCAGAAGAATTTATTTAATTATGGGCTAATAATGGGGAAAAAAGCTTATGCTTAAATTCTGGAAAAATGCGCCCACACCAACAATAAAAATGTGGATATCAAATATGTTGAAACATTACATCTGGAAGAGATGAGATTCCTCTTAGCAGGTAAAGCAGACCAATTCCAAAAGACGTGGTCTATGTTTCTGGACCTATTACAAGTATGAGGTGCAATAGTAATTTAAATAAATAAATAAATAAATAAATGGTATCAGGGCCTGGTAACGGGAGGTAAAACAACAAAAACAGACTTGGTTGGTAGTCCCCTTTCTGCGGAGTTTAATAGTAAGATTAAACGAGTACTTACCAGTATGAAGTTTGATCTGTATTTTATGAGGAGTTACGGTGAGGGATTAAGTGAAGACCCCAGCGCAGTGCGCATGTGCGGCATACTTCGAAGCAGCGGTGTGAAATCACAGGATAGACACAATATTTGAAGTAAGATAGTAAAGATCATGAGACATCAGTTTATTAGTTTGATCTGCATATTGAGGGTGGGAGCGGCGGGCACTTAATCCCTCACCGTAACTCCTCATAAAATACAGATCAAACTTCATACTGGTAAGTACTCGTTTAATTTTACTATTTTACTTCGGAGTCACGTGAGTGATTCCGTGAAGACTTCAAAGGTCTGTGATTTCAAACCGTGTAACAGTTTTTATTTCACTCACTGCCGAAGTTTATGAGGGAGGAAGTGTTATCGTAATCAACCAGTGGATCTGCTTTCAAAAGAAACAGAAAGGTATTTGTTAACAATAACAACATAAAAGAGCTCCTCTGAGCTTAAATTAATATTGCAGTTTGTAATATTCTCCTGCAATTAAATCAGGTTTATCAACGGTTTATAATAAAAAATGTTCAGAACGTCGTTCCCTTGACCATCCTGCTGTATTGAAAATGTGGTCAACCGGGATGTCCATTCGTTCAGCCGCTGATACCAATGCTGCCCTAGTGGAATGGGATTAAATGTATTATTATCTATTCCGGCAGCTTTCAGTACCTGTTTGAGCCACCTTGGAGTGGTTTGGCTCGTACCCCGTCTTGGGTTACTGTGGTTGACCCATAGGCTTTCCTGTCCCTCTAAGATTGTGTGTTGTGTCTATATATAGTAGTAGATGGGTCACCACACTCAACCTGAACTCTGGTGGGTAGGCCCGGAACCCCACCAGTGAATTGGGCGTTCCTGGTCCATATAGCCATATAACGACTACAGCACGGAAAACACAGGCGATCTCGACCCTACTAGTTCGTGCCGAACTCATAATCTCGCCTAGTCCCAAATACCTGCGAGTTAGATTTTACCAGACCTAAATATGCACGTGATGCGTCCGGGGTAATCACCATGTATCTAGTCTAGTTTATGGAGTGACCGGACTCTGTGAGCGTGTACGAGAGCCATAAGCATGAGCGTTTTTAAAACATAGATTAAGCAAGCTGAGGGATCTGGCTGGTGCCATTCTCTGAGGTATGTCGATATCACACCAATATCCCATACATGGGTATATACCTGGGTGTTTGGGCTTATATTATAGTTGCCCTTCATAAGTTTACCTTCAGTGGATGGGATCCCATGCTCCGCTGTCATGCTGTTTTAGATAAGCAGATAAGGCGCTTCATGCTGTATTTCGGCATTGTAACTCACCTTTTGGTCATGGTGTAGATGTTCCAGGAACTCCAATACGTCAGTGGGTTGAATAATTTGGTATGTTGTCCCTGCGTCGTGGCAGTATTTTACCCATGTTAGCTTTTAGTGACTGTTCGCAGGGATGCCGACATGGTGGTCCCTTGGATAATCCCAGTCCCTGGTAAGGTCTATTCAAACCCTGCACCCAGGAGTTTGATGTTTCCCTGGCATGGGTGGCTTGTGCCTGATACTGGGTTGAGTCAGCACCATGGTCACTAGGGAAATCCATAGGTGACTCGCCCACCGTGTCGTGATGAACTGGGAACCATGGCTGTGTAGGCCGGTCGGGCACGTTCAATATCTCGGAGACTCCCATCTGTATTCCGAAGTGCCCGTCTGATGAGGCAGAAGGGAGGAAGGCAAAGCAGAAATTCCCCCTTCCAGCGTGTAGGCATCTATCGCTGCTGCCTCTAATCTGGTTCCCAAGTCACATACATAGGTTACTGGTGATTCCTTCTTGTGCAACCAAATTGATATCTGGCTTTCAAACTGCTTAATACCTTTAGCAGATATTTTGGGTTTAACATCTATTCAATGTAATCATAAATTTACCCCGTGACCTGGTGTCTCCCACTGCGTTCTAGCTTCCTAGGACATAGGCAGCTGATAGTTAAAATGTCTTTTGACACACCATTGCCAGATTTGTTTGACCAATTTGATGCACAACAATGATTATTATGCTCCCCATATGGTTGATATAAGCCACCACCATAGTATTATCAATCGTAACCACATATGTATGTGCTGCATTTGAAATGCATATGTTTTTTAGCCCAATAGGCGCTCACCAATCCCAAGTAGTTGATGCCCGGTATGTGTAGTAACGATGTTTGTGAATTGGTCCATCTGTTA